>MU716734.1:94525-106816 GCA_026770625.1 Nicotiana glauca | reverse complement strand
TAATGTTTTACTAAGTCTTCCGCTAAATTATTTTATTCCGCTGTAATCATATTAACATTGCTAAATGTCTTAAAATGAGAATTGTAAAAAAAATGGATAGATAAGTAAGAGTTGGCTTGCCTAGTTTCCATTAGTAGGCGCCATCACGACTCCCGATGGTGGGAAATCCGGGTCGTGACATTCCTATATGCATGATGTCTAAGTGTCAAGACTGATTTTTATATATGTTTCCTATATGCATGATTTTTAGGCGAGTAAAAGAGTTAATCAATTGCCAAGCGGATTCAAAAATGAGATTCCTAAAAACATGATTTGTAATGCACATATGAAAGTTTTGAAAACATGATTATTGATGCAGAATTGATAAATGATTTAGAAGAAGGATTTCTAGTGCTGCGAAGTATGATAATTCAGGTTTTAAAGAATGAGATGTGTCCTATAGGCATGGTGTCTAATGCACATAAGTAGACAAACGTCGCATCAACCTATATGCATGATTTCTAATGCATGTGAATAATCACAACAATCCTATAGGCATGATTTCTACCCGTTCCCAACATAGATATATATAAGAATCCCTCACAGTTTTTAGTAATAACCCCAATATCTGATTTACAAATATTATTATTACAGACCAATATGACAAATTACACAACGAAAGAACCATTACACTATAGGGAGCATTCATAGGCCCAACATCAACCTGGAACTAGGCCTTCAAACATAGCACCTTTGAGAATAGTGGTAGCCCATCCATAATGCATAAAAATTGGTTCCCGGTGTGTCAAATTTCCAAAGGGCCCCAGGGACCCCGGGCAATGCTCACACCAGAATCAGATGTTCAGCACACATTTCATAAAGGATTGAAAAGCCATCCCCAATGTGTCAGAGTTCAGAGGAGTCTTATGGACCCTAATCAATGGGGGAAAGACCCTAGATATCTAAGAGTAAGAGTTGAAAATAGTGTATAAAAGTAGGAGATAATTTTTTAGAGAAATAGTTTGGATTTCAGAATTGCATAGAAACAAATCACAAGATCAACATTGCAACAGAACCACATTTACTAGATTGAGCTCAGATATCAATCAACAACATAGAATAACAGAGTCACAACCAGTTCAATCAAGGTTCCACATTGCCTGGGTATTAACTTAGTTCACTAGTTATCACTAGGTTATCCTATGGCCATGTATTAGAGAATAGCATGCTGCGATCAGGGTCCTAATCAGACAGTCATACAGAAGGGTAGAAAAAGTTGGAAGCATAGAAAATCATGAATTATTCAGGAACCTGTTAGGGGTGAACACTTAAAACAGGACAAAAAACATGCTAGTTGAGAAACAAATAGACATATGTCTAATTACATAGACACAGACATGTAGTCATACTAAAAAAAAGAAGCACATATGTCTAATTACATGGAAATAGGCATGTTGGTTAAGATCCATGAACATGGAGTACTGATGATATCCAAATCCACTACTAAAAAGTAAATGGACATGTTCGCATGCAATATAATTTACCCAACTATGAGTCGGGGTCAAATCCCACAGAGAACAATATGTAGGCGATTAGGAATGTAAGAGAATTATCACTTATCACGCAATGCCAAACACTAAGGATTTGGTTTAAAAAGTGTTTATACCTATATACGGAAATTTAAACTAACCTAGAAAGCAAGTAAAATAATCAATGGCTACAATTATGGATGCATCGAGAATTACACTCAAGTAACGATCCAATGTATTTCATGATTTTATAAATATGAGCGAGTTTATGTTAATTAAGCCCGGTTAATAATTTTTAATTAGCTTCTTCTGAAGACTAACAAGACTTCCCAATTGAATTATTCCTAACCCAATTAAGAGGATAAGCACACCCGGAATGACAACAAGTAGTTCAATCCTATCCCTAGGTAGAATCTATAAAATGGGGGTTAAAACCTCAGTTCTTGTTAATTAATCTTTCCGACCCCAAATTATCTTTTCCAAAATTAATTCGGAGTTAATGGGAGAGTCCTAGGGTTAGCTAATCCCTTTTGAAACATTAAAGAACAAGAATAATTAAAGTAACAATTACTCACTTCATAAAGGATAAAAATCATTCAATACATAAGCACAATAAGGTATTTAATCCACACTTTAAACAAGAATATTTCCATAAACAAAATTCAAGTGTTGGATAAAATACTACACACTTAAATATTCAATACAAAGCAACAAAATGAAGAAATAAACATAACAACAATAACAACAACCCAGTAAAGTTCCACTAGTGTGTACGCAGACCTTACCCCTACCCCGATGGGGTAGAGAGGCTGTTTTCGATAGACCCTCGGCTCAGGAAGCTGGAAATAAAACAAGAAAACAAGAAAAGAAGAAAAGATAATTCATCAGTAACATCAGAAATAAATATAAATGGGTAAGAAATCCTTAACCACAAGCTTCAAATCTTCAAGACCCAAATGTGTGTGCCAAACCCTAGCTTCCTCCTTATTCTCTCTAAGTCAAAGAACTCAAAAATATGCTAAAGATTCCGAAGATGTCCAAAGATATAGCTAAGTCGGGTATTAAATGGTTTGGGGATCAAAACGTGAAATTCCATTTCTACCCAGATTTCGCCCAGTTTTAATGCATCGCGATTGCGTAAAAAGGATTGCGATCACGGAGAGTTATGATGATAACTACTGCGATCGCGTAGGGGATCCTGCATTCGGATAGAACATTTCTTGGGTAGTGGCTACTTTCTTCATCGCGTTCGTGGAATCAGCAATGCGATCGCGATACCTATTTGCTCAGCCTTATGCGATCACGTTCCTATGTTTGCGATCACGAAGGGTATTTGGCAGCAGTCATTTTTCACCATTTTTGCACATTTTGACTTGGTTTCTTCCGTTTCTTCTCCAAATCACATGACACCTGAAAATTGCCAATAAACCTCAGAAAGTGTCCTAGTTTCCTACCAAAATTATGCAAAAGTTTAAATATTAAGAGGAGATAAGTTGGTAAAATATCAACTTATCAAACCCCTAAACTTAAACTATTCCTTGTCCTTAAGCAATTCAAGAATTAAGAACATCCTTCAATAAAATCATCACTTACGCTCAAGGGCAAACCAAATATCATTTCAAGTCAAAAAGGGCCTCTATAAGCAAAATCTAGTGGCTTCGGTTGGTACCAACAATTAATCTAAGGCATATGAATCACCAACTTTTCACACATTTTATTTCAAATCAAGTGCTCAAACACTATATTAATCAAAGTAGCAACCAAGTCATGACACTAAAGATTTAAAATTTGCCTCTTTATCATATTTGTTTTCCCTCGCTCATTCCTCCCAATTGAAAATGGGATTAAATTCACAACTTGAATCTCATGTGCCCTCACACTTTAAGAGAGAATCCCAATCTCACAAATTTCTATTCAAGACATCAATGGGATGACAAATGGAAAGAATCAACTCTATCTCTCAAAGATATTCAAATGCACACAAGTAGTACCATATGCTTGCCCTTCATGTATTTCTCTACTAATGCAGACATACTTGGTTCAAAATCATTTAGGACTTAAAGAGTTGTTGTTTAGCTTTTGGTTAAGGTAGGGCACAATTTGGTAATAGTGACTCAAAACCTCCCCAAGCACTACAAAATTTACAATTATTTTCCACTTCCTTCAAGAACATTTTCCATCCTTTCTTCACCTTTCATTCCACACCTAATCTTCCCTTTATTCACAACTTCTTATTATCATTTTTATTTTTTTTCTTCCTTTCCAAAATCAAGGAAAGTTTCACTTTCTATCATTTTTTTTCCGCTACTTTTCACCTTTTGAACAACTTTCATGTTGCAACTTTTCGAACCTTCACCCCCAACTTAGGCTTTTATCCGATGTTTACACTTTCAAAGTACTTAGGGAGGTAGGGTGCCAAAAGCTAGATCAATAAAGAACAAAGGAATAAAGTTTGTAACATGGTTGCCAAAGAACAATGTTAAAGACTCAAAATGGGTTGGCTGGGAAAAATATTCAAGGGTAGAAAATTTAAGGCACAATAGCGGTCCACGGAAGGCCTAATATCATTGTTCAAACCAAGTTAGTCTATGATTTTGCCTTGAAGCACATTTCGGAAAAGTTCTAGACTACAAGTAATGCAAAAGAATTTCACAATTAAAGCTCACCACACATGGCACATGAAAAATCAAGTGAAATACAAATTCAAAATCCAATTGAAACCAATGAATCTCAAGGAAGTCACAAAAATGTAGCCTACGAAGCTATTTAGTGAATCAAAGAGCCAAAATTTGAATCTAAAAGTCACAACAAGGAACCTTACTTTAATAATTCACTTTCATCATATTTGTTTTTTTTCAAAAACTTCATATGCCAAATTTTAAATTATTTTGGTACCAAACAAGTCACACGTTGGCTTATGGGCACAAGATATCACCCCAAAAACCAATTTATTCACGACTAGCTACTAAACTAACCACTAAAAAAATATTTACTTTCTAAAAAAAAACTAAAGACTAATCCCTTAAGAAAGTTGTCACGCCATCTATCATAGGAAAAAGTCACCCGGTTCAACAGAAATAAATTCCTTGGAAAAGAACCGCGGTAGAAAGAAAAACCAAGGAGTTACCTTAATACTACTATACCAAAAAAATATAAAGACCAAATAGCTAAACACAAACAAAAAAAAACAAGAAAAATAGAAACTAACAAGGAATTACTAATAAACGAATAATGTTTACCAATCTACACAAGTTCACAACCACCCAAAAACAAAACTTCATGTTCCATACAACAAAAACTACATGTTCCACACATATTTATCATATAGGAGCCACCCCCAACCTAAAATATTACATTGTCCCCAATGCAACTATACAAAACAAGCCAAAATGAAAGAGGTGCTCCCTGAATGGCATCACTCATCACTGGAGGTACTAGGAGCTGCAAGCTCAAAGTCATCTTCCCCAGCCTCATCCGGTCCACAGAACTTCCTCAAAGTGTTCATGATCTTTGTGAGGAACTTGCTTTTCTTCTTTTCATATTCCCTTTGCTTCTGCTGCCTCCTTTCAATCTTCCCTAGATTAGATTTGATGGCCTGTTGCTCCTTAGCAAGGTCGGATAAGGTTGGAACCTTTACTTGGCCAGCTGGACCTGCAGAGGTGCCCTCTCCGGATGGTGCAGAAGGAAGACCAGCTACAAGCTGGCGTGCCTGTGTATCCATGCCATAAACCTACCTAGAGATATACCTGAGAGTAAGAGGTCCCTGCTCAAGTGGTGTGATAGCTGTGGAAGTCCCAGTGGCATCTGCAGGAGTCTCAGGTATCTCAGTGATAGTGTTAGTGAACAGGACAAAGGTGGGAGATGCCATATCAATCTTCCTTTTCTTCTGTGCAGCTCCCGTTCCCTTTCTCACCAGTGGGTGGATGGGCTTCTCCGGGTTATTTTCCTTTTCTGTAGGCTTGGGCACCACCCCTGCATCATAGCTTAATTAGGTGATCAGGGATGGGTAGAATAAGCTCTTGGTCCGTTCTGCTACCACCTCTGCTATCTCATCAGCAATGAGCTGCCCTATGTTCACCGGTATACCCTCCATGATGACACAAATCACTCTTGCCTTCTCAAGTGTCACCTCTATCTCATTTTTTGAAGGCATGATATGAGCACAGATTATGGAGAGCCAAGTCTTGGCCTCCGTAGTGAATTCTGAAGACTAGATCCTGGAGTGATTCTTTATCCAGTTTGGCACCTGTCCACCATGCAAATGAGTGATGAACATTGGGTACCCAACTCCTGAGCTCGGTCCATGTACATCTGATTGTTAGCATTGTTGAGATTGTAGTGCGCATTGATCAGCTTTGGACTAAAATGGACTTCTTTGCCTCTGACCATAGCTACCAACTCATTATTGAAGTCCGTCTCTACAGTATTTGCATAAAAATCCCTGATGACTTCATGGTTGGCCGGCCTGGGCTCTTCTGCAAAGCAAACCCATCCACTTGTGATTAATAGTCCATGGAACTCGGGCCATCAGCTTTCAAGGTCGGTCAGGAGGATGCCTCTTTCTCTAATCATGCTTTTAGTTAGTTGCTTGTCATAGCGTTGAGAACATCTTAGGGATGAGAATGTGGCAATGTCAAAATATTCCTCTGCGGCAGCTTGTTCGGTATATTGTTGCACATTTTCATTTGTTGTCGGATCCATTTTAGAGCTCAAAGTGCCTGCAAAAAGAGTATACATGTCAAACAACCATATGGGCACTTAAGCATTGCATTTAGAGGTAATTAGGCCAAAGAAACATATTAGAAAGCCTTAAGATCAGAGATGGGGAACACACTATTTTTTTGCCTGGGCATCAGTGAGTCGCGATCGCGAAGAAGAAAGTATTACAAAGCTACGCCATCTCATAAGCATATACGCAATCATGATGTACAATTTTTGGCACTCAACAGATTCAGACTTACGCGATCGCGGAATGAGGCATCGCGATCACGAGGGTCTTCTTCTTCACCTAGAAAGAGTTCGTTTGGGAATTTTAGTGAATAATTTGTGTGCCCCAATTTTCTCAGAAAGTAAACACCATCAACCTGAGGATTTTTATGCCAAAATTTCACAAAGCAACTCTCTTTCTCTCAACCATTCTCTCACAGCAAGTAAGCACACAAAGAAACCCATAATGTATTTGAAAAAGTAAATAGAAATACAAACCCTAAAATTCGAGAATGGGGTTGCCCTTCCACTACATTACCATAATGAGTAGAAGCAAAATTGAGCATTAAGGAAGAAATTCACATACCTTGAGGATAATGAGGGAGTGATGCAGTGGAATTGAAGCAAGGTTGATTTGGGACTGTTTTAGGGAAGCAGGGGATTTTGTTCCTTGTTTGGATGAAAATGAACGTGAGTTAATACCTTCAGTGGTTTTGAACTCAGAAAAAATTGCCAGTAATCAGGATCACGTGGATCGCACTGCCTTCGCCTAGCACAAGTCTGCCAAAGTGAAGGGATCGCGTGACAGTTACAGCGATCGCATAGAGTAAGAAAATCTCTATTCTCCGCGATTGCGAACCTATTGCTGCTATCACGATGTATTGAATTCTTCTTCAATTTTCTGCAGCTACTAGTTTGTGGCTGCCCGGTCACTCTGACCTGCTCAAATCAACTCCAAAAAAATTTAAAACTTGGTAGATTAGTTATAAATAATATTCTAAGCTATTCTAAAAAAGAAAATTTAAAAAATGACTAAGAATTTTGAAAAACCGATGGGTTGCCTCCCACTAAGCGCCGCATTTAACGTCATGGCACGACGCAACTCAGCTTTACCACTTTTCTCGCCACTTGGACGATATGAACTGGGCACCTAGCTTAGAATCAAGCTTGTGACCACCAGCGATGGGGGTAGTAAGTCGATGATCAAGCCAAGTCTTAAATTCTTCATTTTGTACTTCTTGGCTCTCGTGTGAGGAATGTCATTTTGTTTTCTTGTTCCCTCAAATTGTAGGATGTATGGTATGAGTTTTTCCTCCTCGCAGTCCTTCATTGATTCATGTGGT
This sequence comes from Nicotiana glauca, assembly GCA_026770625.1. NCBI lineage: Eukaryota > Viridiplantae > Streptophyta > Magnoliopsida > Solanales > Solanaceae > Nicotiana > Nicotiana glauca. The sequence goes on along the minus strand of MU716734.1, from coordinate 99,258 downwards.
TCAACTTCCATGTCACCACACAATTCCAATATTGAAAAATGCTTGGAATGTGACTTCAAACCTCCAACTTGCATTTTTTCCCGGATTTTGACATCCTCTTTTTCCCCCGAACTAGAGTCAATATCAACCATATTCTTATTTACACCGGTTGACTCTAATTTCATATTTTTCTCGTCATCATTAACACTCATAGAGTCGGTTGGCGGATGTTCAATTCTTGAATCCTCAATGTAAAGCTCTCTTTCTTCCTCGGAATTGGACTCTTCTTGGCTTCCTTCCACACTCTCAAGTTGGTGGGCATAGTGACACTCAACCAATATTTTCATTTGTTCTTCCAAAGTGTGGATATGTTCATCATTGTAAGCCAAGCCTTGTTTCAAGTCCTCGAGTGCCAAGTTATGCTTCTTCTCATTTTCAAGAATGGTCTCCAACATGAGCATCATCTTCTCATTTTGAGCATTTGAGAGTTCTTCTTGGTTTTGATCAAGTGCCAAGGAAGGATTTTCGGCCTCCACATCTAAGAAAAATTCTTGGCTATCATTAACTTCCGAGGCTTTTTGGACCTCTAAAGCTTCAAGCATTTCTCCCATTTGTGAGTGCAACCTTGCAATTGTGGAGACTATTTTCCAAAAGCTCCTCCAAGGCACTTTGCTCTTTGTTTCCTCCTTCAAGTAGGCATTCTAGCATGAGTTTGACATCTCCATTTTGGCCATCCTTAACTTCTTGCATTTCCATAGCCCTATCATTTTCACCACAAAAAGTAGAATCATCATAGCGGGGGCTTGGGGAACGGAAGGACAAATAAGAACAATCATCCCAATGACCATTTTGAGAACCACACTTATCACAAATACTCCACTCATGAGTTTGATATTGTGCGCACAATCCACCCCCGGGAGAATTTAAATAATTTTTCCACGAGTGTGGTCCTCCACAATAAGGACAAGGGTCATCAAAGTATGAACAACTACCATCTGACCAATTTTTATTATATGATTCCATTTTTCAAAAAAATAAGAAAATAAACAAGAAACAAACAAGAAAAATAGACCGAGATAAGAAAAACAATTACACAAATATTCACAAGTTTGGACCAAAGTACTTACACTTATTTCTCAAACAACCTAAATTATGCCAAATTGTTCCCCGGCAACGGAGCCAATTTTGATGACGTCCAAATCCACTACTAAAAAGTAAACGGACACGGTAGCATGCAATATAATTTACCCAACTATGAGTCGGGGTCGAATTCCACAAAGAACAATATGTAGGCGACTAGGAATGTAAGAGAATTATCACTTATCGTGCAATGCCAAACACTAAGGATTTGGTTTAAAAAGTGTTTATACCTGAATGCGGAAGAGTAAACTAACCTAGAAAGCAAGTAAAATGATCAATTGCTAAAAGTATGGATGCATCGATAATTACACTCAAGTAACGATCCAATGTATTTCATGATTTTACAAATATGAGCGAGTTTATGTTAATTAGCCCCGGTTAATAATTATTAATTAGCTTCTTCCGAAGACTAACAAGACTTCCGTATTGAATAATTCCTAACCCAATTAAGAGGATAAGCACACCCAGAATGGCTACAAGTAGTTCAATCCTATCCCTAGGTAGGATTTATAAAATGAGGGTTAAAACCTCAAGTTCTTGTTAATTAATCTTTCCCAACCCCAAATTATCTTTTCCAAAATTAATTCAGAGTTAATGGGCGAGTCCTAGGGTTAGCTAATCCCTTTGGAAACATTAAAGAACAAGAATAATTAAAGTAACAATAACTCACTTCATAAAAGGATAAAAATCATTCAATACATAAGCACAACAAGGTATTTAATCCACACTTTAAACAAGAATATTTTCATAAACAAGCTTCAAGTGTTGGATAAAATACTACACACTTAAATATTCAATACAAAGCAAGAAAATGAAGAAATAAACATAAATGGTTAAGAAATCCTTAACCGCAAGCTTCAAATCTTCAAGACCCAAGTGTGTGTGCCAAACCCTAGCTTCCACCTTGTTCTCTCTAAGTCTAAGAACTCAAAAATATGCTAAAGATTCCAGAGATGTCCAAAGATATAGCTATGTCGGGTATTAAATGGTTTTGGGATAAAAAATGTGATATTACATTTCTGCCCAAATTTTGCCCAGTTTTAATGAATCGCGATCGCGTAAGAAGGAGTGCGATCGCGGAGAGTTATGATAATAACTACTGCGATCGCGTAGAGGATCCTGCGTTCGCGTAGAACATTTCCTGGGCAGTGGCTACTTTCTTCATTGCGTTCGCGGAATCAGCACTATGTGATCGCTTTCCTATATTTGTGATCGCGAAGGGTATTTGGCAGCAGTCATTTTTCACCATTTTTGCACATTTCAACTTAGTTTCTTCTGTTTCTTATCCAAATCACATGACACCTGAAAATTGCCAATAAACCTCAGAAAGTGTCCTAGTTTCCTACCAAAATTATGCAAAAGTTTAAATATTAAGAGGAGATAAGTTGGTAAAATACCAACTTATCAAGTACATAGGCCTAATTACATAGAAGTAGAAATGCTGATTAAGAATAATAAACATGAAGCATTCAACTCCATAGAATATTGAATGATAATAGGAATGGAGACATACCAGTTAGAAAAGAGCAAACAGAAAGTTGAAAGTATGCAGAATCCAATAGTCTAGCCTTGGCTTTCAGCCGGCTAGACAATGTAGCAAACACAATAACAGAAAGGTTTGAATGAGAGCAAGAGTTTGCGTGTGTCTGTGTGTTTCTTTCTGAGTATATGTGTCCTTTTCAAAAACAGAATGGGGTTTATATAGAATCGAGTGGAGTAAAGCAAATAAGGTAAAGGAAACTAAGAGTTTACAAATAAGGCAAAGAGACGAATCAGTCAGTCAATTAGGGCTTAAAAGGATCAATTAATAGGTATAATCATGGAGTTATAGCTAAAAAAATAACACGGAATTGTGGTCTAAATAAGGTAAGGAATAGGTCTAGCAGTCAATTAAAGTCAGAACACCAAAAATTTGGCCAGTAGCAAGGGTAATCAGTCACATAAATAAGGAAAATAGGTAAATTGGAGATCATTTGGGGTTGGTGAGACAATCAACTCCCAGAAATTAAGCCTAGTAAAATGATTAAGACAAGTAGCGCCAATTAGGGATCGCGAATAAGGAAATTAAGAAAATATTACAGGAAGTAGCATCTCAGCAAAACACTATAATTTTGAACCCTAAATAGTCAAATAATCATCAATTAATCTCTTCTAATTGATGAACTAGGAATAACGGGCAAATATTGAAGCAAATAATTAAACAAACAAAGGACTAGAACATAGGCATGAAAGAATTGGTAGAACTAGAAAAGATAACCAGATTCAAACACATAGAGACTTTCGAAAAGTTTTGCAGAAACAAGAAGAATTGAAACCCTAGTTTTAGAGAAACATAGAAAATCAATTAATAATAAGGGAAACATAAGATTTTTTAAAGAAAATATTAGATAAACTCATAATCGTTTCAGATCTATAAGGATTTGAACAGAGTAGAAGGAGATTAGGGTTCTTGAAAAATAGAATGAGGTGATGAAAAATCTAGCCTAGAATTGGAGTTTTAAACCATAGACACAAAGATAACAATACTCATGAACATCGATGTACCCAAGGTAGGTTTATGAAAATAAAGAGTCTAGGTCGACTTTGGGTTGAATCTCCTCGAGATTCGTTCAGATAACAGCAAAATTGAACAACCAGTAGAGGTATAAAGCCAGATAAGGCCGTAAATCACCAGATGACCCCATATCTGGTCAGGAATCGAAGGGGTGTGGGGAAATTTTAGAGTGAAGACACCTTAGGATTTTAGAGTGTCTCAGAGAGAAGAGAGAAAGATAGGATTTGGGGGCGGTGAGGTTAGAGACATGAGTACGATTTTGGGGTTTTAGGTTAATTAAAAAAGGAAAGAGGCTTCTGGACCGTTGATCTTTGAGATCAACAGTTGAGATCGGTTCCTGTCTGGGGCGGGTTAGATAGGAAATTGGACTATGGTAGATGAATTAGGCTGGGGTTTTGATTTGAATTGGGCTGGGGGTCCGAATTTAAACATAATTAAAGGGGCTATTTGTTAAATACCTGATAATAGGCAAAAACTGAGTGGTTTAGCCACTATTTATGCTTCCATTTAATTATATTCCAATAACATAATGTATGAAATTGATGAGAAATAGGCATTTAATTTGTGATTCATATACTTTGCAGAAAAAGGAGCCTATATCAATGCTTGGAAATGTTATGGAATGATTTAGGAGCAAAAACAACCCTTCGGAATTGACTTCGTACAATCAAGAACCAAGTCCCAGATGCGCGAGTAAATGCGCGAAGTGTTACTTCGCGCATTTCAAATCCGGGAAAATACATTATGAAGGGGTAAAATTGGAAACTCATAGATTTCCACTCAAAAATTAATTAATACAACCTTCTATTATGGGGGGAGATCAGATTTTATGGGACATTATTGAAGTAGAGTGGAAAATTACTATTCTTTCTAGAGAGAAGATTTCTAGAGGAGGAAGCCATTGAAGTCTCTTGGAGCTAAAGAAGAAATTGAAGAATACTACTTTGAAGCAACAATTCAAAGAGTTTATCTAAACTTTTATCTTGTAGTTTGTTTATAGTATGTTTGATATTAATATTGTTGAGTTTTATATGAATATGAGTAGCTAAATACTCTATTA
>MU716734.1:54118-83246 GCA_026770625.1 Nicotiana glauca | reverse complement strand
TTGTGATAGTCTAGCTTGAATTGATAATGGTTTGAATGTATATCAGTCGAGAAGTTGATCATAATTCCTCGTGGGAACGATACTCTACTTACTACTATATTACTTGTCGATCGCGTACACTTGCGTGAGTGTTTTGGTCGCAACAATACCCAATTTTTTAATAAAATAATTTTGTAAAAATAGCTAATGAAATAATAAAAATAATTTTTTTATGCATGAAGATGATTTAAAATAATTACTTAGCATTATAAAAATATAAAAGGTCATTTTCTTGTGAAATAAGATAATTATGCACACATGGGTTATTATTGCAACTATAACCCTAACATGTACATATGTCTATTTGTAAAATAATCAAAGCTCAGTATAAATATAAATGATAAAATTATACAAATAAAATTATCATAAAAGCGTTTGTAATGCAGTTAGTAACTATTTATATACTAAAATGCTAGAATAAATAAATTAAAATCCTTTTATAATTAAAGAAAAATTATGAAAAAATACTGGTTGATAGTCATGTACTATTTTAAAAGTATATATGCATTTTAAAATATGTGAGAGAAAAATTGGGTATCAACAATGGTGTGGTTTACCTTGTGTGGGTTATGCACATTACGTAACTTGTTGTATTTTTTTCAATAAGTTACTCGATGTCTTTGATAATACTTGTTGGCCTGGATTGTAATAGTACATTTGCACATGCATACTACCACTTCAGGAGTATGAAGCTTTAAAGTTCATTGATCATGAACATGTATTCTTATATATATGCTTTCATTGTGATATTGGGCATGTGACTCCGCCAGGTGGATTGTGATAGTGAGCCTGTGACCATGCTGGGCGGATTGAGATATTGGCACGTCAGTTGTTCGTGGGGCTGTGATTGATAATGTGGGCACGAGGTGCCATGTATACATGATTTGTGATTTCGGTCTCATGCCATTATTTGTCACAATCCGAAATTTCCACCATCTAGACGTCATGGCGCCTAGGCAAGCCAACGTTAGATGTAATTATTAACAATTTTTAACGAGTTTCAAATACGATGTCAATAAAGGAAAACTGAATAGTCTAGAGCAGGTACATAACCTAATAGGTGACGAAGTCTCAATACAAATCCCGGAACTTGTGTCGTGAATACATAAGCGTTTAAGATACTACAAATAATGGTCTGAAATAAATATAACTGTCTGAATCAAATGTACAGTTAAAAGAAGTAGAAAGGCACTTCAGAGCTGCGGATGGTGTGCAACTATTCCTCAAGTATCCTCTGGGTAGCTGGATCCGAGCAAGTCAATGGTACCCTGCTGGGACCAACTGAGGTGACGAGGCTAAGGCAGGCCACTTACATTAACCCGTACTACTACTACTACTGCTACTACTACTACTACTACTACTACTACTACTACTACTACTACTACTACTAATAATAATAATAATAATAATAATAATAACAGAAAAGATAGGAATAGAAGTAAAGCAGGTAACTCATAGCAACGAAACTCAAAATTAACCAGCAGAAAGTCCCGAATAACTAGTCATATAACTAATCTCAACAACCGAGGCTAATCCAACAATCATAAACAAATACTACTTTTATAAATATGTTGCTACTGCAACCCGATCTCACAATATCAACTTTAAACTATCTGTTGCAGCGCATAACCCGATCCTAACATATAATCATCTATCAATATCATAGTCCATCCTTATTCCGACATTTCAATTCATTAGCTTTCAATTTCCATTGCGGCATGCAACCCTCTTCCTAAACAATGTCAATTAACAATATTAACTCAATAACTAACATTTACAAGAAATTATACATCAAAAGAACAATTGTACGAGCAATGGAGAATAACATGATAATCAAGAGACTCGAACTACTCGGATGTCTCAACTTTACCGACTCAATGGTATCTACTTTTAACAATTCATACAATTGAAACTACATCAATGAAGGTAACAACTAAAACGAAACTATAATACAACAAGGCATAAGAGAATTTAGATAAATATGAGAAACAAATAAATACAATAGAAAATAAGTATGAAATTAGGGAGGGGATGGACAGTTTAATACAAGAAATTCTAAATGACAAGTAGAAATTATGGCATGGAAGTCAAATAAGAATGTAGAATTTCAGGCATGAAACAAGATATACTATGAAGCAATGAAGATCGGGAAAGCAAGTAAGGTAAAAGTTAAGACGTGGATTAAAGAAATTAATAAAATACGAAAAAACATGGAAACAAGTAATTTGACGGCATATATACACTCGTCACCTCGCATATACGCCGCTACACATGTAATTCATATAGCACATGGCTCAAGGGTTCCTAATTCCCTCAAATCAAGGTTAGACCTAACACTTACCTCACTCAGCAATCAACTCAAAGTTCAACCATGGACTTGCCTTTCTAACAAGCCTCTAAACCAACCAAATCTAGAAAATTATTAGCCGAACGATTCAAAATAAGCCTTAGAAACTACCTACGAATGAAAGAGGTTCAATTTAGATCATTATTGAAAAAGTCGACAAAAGTCAACCCCAGGCTCGCTTAGTAAAAGCCTGAGATTCGGACCAAAATCCAATTACTCATTCACCCCCGAGCTCGATTGTATAATTTATTTTGAAATCTGACCTCAATTCGAGGTCAAATTCCCAAATTTGCAAAAATTCCTAACTCTACCCAAATCTCTAATTTCTACCATGAAAATACGTTTGATGTTGAAATAATAGGAAATGTAATGGGTAATTGAAAAGAAGTAGATTAAAGTCACTTACCAATGTATTTAGGAAGAAAATGACTTGGAAAAATCGCCTCTAGGTTGTTTAGGATGAAGAGTTTGAAAGAAATGAGCTAAATCTCATTTTCTCCCGCTTTTACCCAGCTGCAGTTATTGCAATTGTGAAACATAGTTCGCAATTTCAATCATCGCAAAGGCGACAGCCCTTCACAAATTAAAAAAGTCACTGATCTAGTTTTCACCGCAAATGCGAACCAAGGATGTCTGCAAATGCGAACAATACTTTTCAAAAGCGAAGCAGTACCAAGTCAGTCAATGGTCGCCGTTGCGACCAAAATCTTCACAATTGCGAAGATACAGAGTCCGCAAATGAGAAGAATATCTCGCAAATGAGAAGTCTTCTAAGTATCGCAAATGCAAACTCTTGAGAAAGACCTCACAAATTCGAGATCTACAGTCCATCACCAGAAACAAACATGCATCAGCTATTCTTCTAAGTCTAAAATCACTCTATTACCTATCCGAAACTCACTCGAGCTCCTCGAGCTCCAAATCAATCATGCACACCAATGTAATAACATCATACGAGCTCGCTCGTGCGATAAAAACATCAAAATAACACTTAGAACCACAAATCGAACACCAAAATAAATGAAATTATCAAAGAAACTTAAGAACTTTCAATTTTTCAACTGGACAACCGAATCACGTCAAATAAACTCTGTTTTGCACCAAAATTTTGTAGACAAGTCATAAATACTAAAATGAACCTATACCAAATTTTGGAACTATAATCCGAACCCGATAGCAACCTTCAATGTGCCAACTTTCAACATTAAGTGCCGAAATGCTTCCGGATCATCCGAAACCCGATCCGAACACACGCCCAAAACCTAATGGAACCATTAAGTCCCGATTATGAGTTTGTTTACTAAAAATGTTGACTCAAGTAAAACTTGGCCATCTTAGGCCACTACTATGGAACTAAGTGTTCCGATTTCAACTCGAATCCTTCCAAACCTACACCAACCATCCCCGCAAGTCATAAAACAACAAAAGCACATACGAGAAGTATTAATTGGGGGAATGGGGATCTAGAAAGCTAAACGACCGGTCAGGTCATTACATTTTCCATCTCTTAAACAAACATTCATCCTTGAACAGGTCTAAAATCATATTTGGTATGCTGAGTAAGTGTGGATATATGCTCCTCGATCTCCCAAGTCGCTGCCTCAACTGATTGACTTCTCCTCCGGACCTTTATTCCATAAATATTCTTAGACTTCAAGTGGAAAACCTGCCTATCAACAATGGCAACTGGCTCCTCCTCATGACCCAAACTCTCATCTAGTTGAATCGTGCTGTAATCTAACAATGCAATTAGTCTGCATGGTACTTCCAGAGCATAGACACATGGAACATCGAATGAACTCCCCATGGTCTAGGAGGCAAGGCAAGCTCATAAGAAACCTCCCAACTCGTCTCAACACCTCAAATGGACCAATAAACCTTGGGATTAGCTTACCCTTATTTTCGAACCTCATGTTTTCCTTCATCGGTGAGACTTTCAAGAAAACTTTCTCGCCCACCATAAATGATAAATCGCGCGCCTTCTAATCCACGTAATTTTTTTTGTCTAGATTGTGTTGTGCAAAGTCGCTCTAGAATCAACTTTACCTTCTCTAAGGCATCTTTCACTAAACCAGTTCGATATAACCTAGCTTCACCGGGTTCAACCATTTGATGCGCAAACGACATCGCCAACCATATAAAGCCTCAAATAGAGCGTCTCGATGCTGGACTGGTAACTGTTGTTATAACCAAACTTGGCCAAAGGCAAGAACCGATCCCGCTGCCCTTCGAAGTCAATCACACATGCTTTGAGTATATCCTCTAGAATCTAAACTGTCCGCTCTAACTGCCCGTCGATCTATGGATGAAAGGCTGTGCTAAGCTTTAAATGGGTCCCCAACTCGCTCTGTACTGCTCTTTAGAAATGTGAAGTGAACTGAGGGCCTCTATCTGATACGATGGAAACATGTACACCATGCAATCGGACAATCTCCCTATGGGCTAATCTCTCTAAAGAGTACATAGTCACCACCGGAATAAAGTGTGACGACTTGGTCAGCCTATCAACAACGATCCAAACAATATCAAACTTCCTTAACGTTCGTGGTAACCCAACTACAAAGTCCACAGTGATGCACTCCCCTTTCCACTCTGGTATAACCATCTGCTGGAGTAGGCTACCTTGCCTCTGATGCTCATACTTAACTTCCTGGCAATTTAGACGTCTCACTACATACTCAACTATATCCTTCTTCAACTGTCGCCACCAATAATGCTATCCCATGTCGCGTTACATATGTGTAGTAACTAGATGGATAGAATATCGAGAACTGTGTTCCTCCCCAAGAATATTCTCCCTCAAGTCATCAACATTAGGAATACATAGGTGACCATCCTCACTGATAGCAACCTCTTTGGCACCACTATATAGTACTGTATCTCTAAGAACTAGCAAGTGCAGATCATCATACTGAAGAGCCTTGATCCGCTCAAATAATGAAGACTGAGCCACAACACATGCAAGAACTCGATTAGTTCTTTAGTGGTTTAGTGTTTAATGACAACGAAAGGTTTTCAATGTAAATTATTTGCCATGTATAACCATCGCATTAGTATATGTCTCTCACATTATTTGAGTATCGATAATTTTATTATATTGTGATCCAATCATTATTTGTGTGTTTCACACATAATTGAACATGTATAATCTGTATCTAATCACCTTCTTTTTTTTAACATGTACATCTGTTTGGGCCTGCTGAGTTCCTAAGGAACTCAGGACCAAGCCCAGCGCTGCTGCATTTTTCGAGAGGTTTAAAGTCAGCTATAGTAGCATCTTTTACTGTCGGAACTGCCCCTTTGAGGCCCAAATACCAGAGTCCAATTCTTTCCCTCTAAATTCCTTTACTATTATTGTTTAATGCTTCATTACCATTAGCCTACTGCCTTGTTTCTTCTTGTTGAATCTTTTGTTATTGTTCTATCTCACATGCATGCAACACTTATATATTGGATTGCATGCTTTACTTTATACCTTAGGTTATATAAAACATAGGCAAGCCCTAAATAACATAGGATTTTAAAAGAATTAGTTAGTAACTAATCCACCATTCATTAATTACAATTTGTTTATATCACTACTATGTTTTAGCTCACCTTCTTGTCTCAAAGATTTTGAAGCCCAAAACATAGCAAAAACAACATCCCCCCATTGTCAAAAGGAAAATCAAATCTGAATAGTAAGCTTTATCTTAAAAAATTAAATCAAAATTTCAAAAAAATTAAGCAGACAAAATGGTCTTTCTTCAAGTCTTCAAATCAAGGTCTATATTAGGTTTATTCCTTCTCATTAGAGTAATATACACCTCCATGTTTTGATAAAACAAGTGTTTAAAGTTAGTACCCCTTTTCACATATTGTCTTAAGTATAAACATCCTTATATCTCTTTTCAAAAGCTTTTCAAGTATATATACATTAACATTATTTTCCTCTATAATTCATACCTTTTTAAACTACACCCCTCCCTTTTGTAAGAATTATGTCCTAATATACGGTAAGCTATATCTTTAGAATGCTAATTAAGGAATAGTACAAATAATTGATTCCAAATTTAGTTTAAGTCCTATGGAGCTACCTCAGGTAGATTATAAGGGGTGCCTAATACCTTCCCCTTAGAAGAACAAGAACCTTACCCATAATCTCACTGGTTAGCAGAATAATAAAGAATATGACTTAGCAATTAAATATGTACCCTAGCATACCTTTAGATATTAGGTGGCGACTTTCTTTTATCAACAACAGAAAAACCACAAGTTGAATCTTGTTTTGACCAGTGCAAAATAGGGTGCAACAACCACCACCAATAATGTTGTCTCAAGTTGCGATACATATTTGTAGCACATGGATGAATAGAATACCGAGAATTGTGTGCCTCCTCTAGAATCTTCTCCCTCAAGCCATCAACATTAGAAACACATAAGCGACCCAGAAGTTGCAGAACACCATCCTCATCGATAGTAGTACCATCTCTCTAAGAACTAGAAAGTGTGGATTATCATACTAACGAGCCTTGATCCACTCAAATAATAAAGTCTGAGCCACAATATATGCAAGAACTCGACTGGGCTCTAAAATATCTAACCTCACAAGTCTGTTAGCTAAGAACTAAATGTCCAAAGCCAATGGCCTCTCCTCTGCTGAAATAAATGCCAAACTACCCATACTCTCGGCCTTTCAGCTCAAGGCATACACAACTATATTTGCGTTGCCTAGATGATAAAAGATGATAATATCATAGTCTTTCAGTAACTCAAGCCACCTGTGGTGCCTTAAATTATTATCCCTCTACTTATACAAATTCTGCAAGCTGCGATGATTGATGTAAACCTCATAGGACACCCCATAAAGATAATGCCTCAAGATCTTGAGAGCATGAACTATCGCATCAAACTCCAAATCATGTACGAAGTAATTCTTCTCGTGGGGTTTCAACTGACGTGAAGCATATACAATAACTCGCCTCTCTTGTATTAATACATAACCCAGGCCAATGCATGAAGCATCATAATACTCAGTATATATCCCTAAACCGAAGGAAATAGAGGGAAACACTAACACCGATGTTGTAGTCAATATGTTATTGAGCTTATAAAAGCTCGCCTCATAGTCATCGAACCATAAGAATGGAGAACCCTTCTATGTCAATCTAGTCAAACGTGCTTCAATACACGAGATGCCCTCCACTAACCGATGATAATAACCTGTTAACCCCAAGGAGCTCTTGAGGACGATGCCAACTCTAGACTTTCTTGATCTTCTTGGGATATACCTTATACCTTCACCTAATATAACATGTCCCAGGAATTCCATAAAATCTAACCAGAACGTGCACTTGGAGAACTTAGCATATAGCTTCTCTTCCCGCAAGGTCTGAAGCATAACTCTTAAATGCTACCCGTGCTCCCTTATACTACACAAGTATATCAATATGTCATCAATTTAAGACAATGACAAATGAGTCAAGATGTGGCTTGAACACCCGGTTTATCAAATCCATAAATGCCGTCAGGGCATTGGTCAAGCCGACGAACATTATTTGAAACTCATAGTGCCAGTATCTAGTTCGGAAAGCCATCTTCAAAATATCCAAAGCTCGGATCTTCAGTTGATGATACCTCGATCTCAAGTAAATCTTAGAGAACATCCTGGCACCCTGCAACTGGTCAAACAAATCATCAATACGCAGCAATGGCTACTTGTTGTTAATGGTAACTTTGTTCAACTAGTGGTAATCAATGAACATCCACATATTCCCATCCTTCTTTTTTACAAAAAATATCAGTACACCCCAAGGTGACACATTCGATCTGTTGAACCCTTTCATGAGTAACTCCTCAAGCTGTTCTCAACTCTTTTGACTCTTTTGGAGCCATGTGGTAAGGTGGAATATAGATAGGCTAGGTACCTGGCGCCAAATCAATACTGAAATTGATATCACAATCTGGTGGCATGTTTGTTAGATCATAAGAATACATATTGGAGAACTCCCGCACCACGGGAACTGAATCAATCATGGGAGTCTCTATAGAAGTATCTCCAACATAAACCAGATAAGCCGATCAACCCTTCTCGACCATATGTCAAGCCTTCAAGAAAGAGATAACTCGGTTAGATGTAATGATAGATGAACCCCTTTACTCCATTCTAGGTAACTCTGGCATCACCAAGGTATCAGTCTTGGCATGACAATCAAGAACAATATGGTACGGAGACAACCAGTCCATGCCCAGGATGACGTCATAGTCATTCATATCGAGTAATAAAAGATCTGTGCTGGTCTTATAACTACAAAATGTCACAATACAAGACTGATAAACCCAATCCACAACAACAGAATTGCCTATTGGTATGGACACATATACAAGAGCACCCAAGGACTCGAGAGAGACATCCACACAATGAGAAAATAGAGAAAAAACATATGAATATGTAGATCCTGGATCAAATAGTTCCAAAATATCTCTACAACAGACAGAAATAATACATGTGATCATGACATCTGAAGCTACCGCATCTGGTCTCGATAAGAAAGCATAAAACCTAGCTGGAGCACCACCTGACTGTCCTCCACCTCTAGGGCAATCCCTATCTACCACTCTTCTGCCTCTAGTAGTCCAGACAACTAGTGTGGTAGCTGGTGTGGTGATCATGGGATGATGGCCCTATTGTACTTCCTCGCCCCAAAGCCTAGGGCAAAATCTTCTCATGTGACTACAACGACCCGATCGGTCATTTTGAGTATTTGCACTTCGCTCGCCAGTTCTCGAGCATGACTAGCCATGTATGATGTATTATAACCTATATAAATCATCGGTTTTGGTTTTCAAGATAATCAAAATAGATTTGGAAGAACAGTTCTCAACTTGAAGCTTTAAATTTGAAAGGTTTGACCAAGTTTTGACTTTTTAGTATTCGATTTTGGATTTGAATTTCTATGATTTGGTTAGCTCTGTTAGGTGATTTTGGATTTGGGAGCGCGCCCGGAATGGATTTTAGAGATTCATGGTAGATTTAGGCTCGAATTAGCAAAATTTGAGATTTGGCATTTTCCGGTCGGCAATGAAAATTTTGATATCAGGTTGGAATGGAATTACAGAAATTGGAGTAGGTCCTTTGTGTCATTTGTGAAGTGTGTGCAAAATTTTAGGTCATTCGAATGAGGTTTGATAGACTTTTTGATCAAATTCGGAATTCGGAAGTTTTGAAATTCTTAGGCTTGAATCCGAGGGTGATTCCATGTTCTGATATTGTTTTTTGAATATTCCGAAGGTTGGAACAAGTTTGAATGATGTCATGGGGTGCGTTGGCATGTTTGGTCGGGGTCCCATGAGGCTCAGATAAGTTTTGGAAGAGTTTTTGGAAGATTTTGCCGTTTTGAGCATAAGCATGTAATGATCCAATGGTCCATTTTTAGTTATAAAGATTGAAATTTGATTTTGTGACTTACAAAATTTTGATAATTAATTATAGGAGTGATCTAGAAAGTTTGGTCTAATTTCATCAAGTCGCGATTAGGTTTTTGATGCGAAATATAAGTTAACTGTTTAACGAGCGAAATGGGTATCGCACTGAGCAAATGAGCTCTGAATTGAGTTTCGATTGAAGGGCTATGTTCGTATTATTATTTTTGACTCAAAGGAACAAGAATCATCAAATTCTGAGTTCGTATGGTGGAGTTAGAGCCTTATTGCTGGTGCAGCAGGATCTGGTGCACCTTTAGCGACTAAATTTGGCACTTTTAGCGACGTAATGGGGCTTTTAGCGACCTGAATCGTGTTTTATTGAGCTGTCTTATTTTATTTAGCTCATTCCCACATTTTTGGACGAAAAGAACACGGCTTGGGGCTATTTTTGAGCGAGAAGTCATGGGAAATCTTGAGGTAAGTCACTTGTGATAATTTCTACTCCATAATATTGAATTATTTTATTTAGCTCATTCCCACATTTTTGGACGAAAAGAACGCGGCTTGGGGCTACTTTTGAGCGAGAAGTCATGGGAAATCTTGAGGTAAGTCACTTGTGATAATTTCTACTCCATAATATTAAATTATTGTCGAATAATCCGACTAGATTACATGTTTTTGAGGTGTAAATTGGGGATTTGGAGATAAGATTTGAAGCTTTGGAGGCCGAATTGTTATCAAAATTTAGTAATTTTGGTAGGGTTGGACTCGTGGTTGAATGGGTTGTCGGATTTTGTGATTTTTATTGGATTCCGAGACGTGGGACCGGGCGTTGGGTTTGGCCAATTTCAAGATTTTTGATGTAATTTGATAATTGTTGCTTGGGCTTTGTTCCTTTAGCATATGTTGATGATAATATACTGATTTTGGTTAGATTTGGAGCATTTGGAGGCTGATTCGAGGGGCAAAGGCATTTAGAGGCCGATTAGATTGTCCTATTTGACTATTAAACTCTGTATTTGACTGAAAACTATTTGATATCATTGTGTTTTGGAAATTATTACCATGTTTTGGGATGAATGCCATATTTGGGCATCGTGCCAACTGTTTTGGACCCTTAGGGGGGATTTT
This sequence comes from Nicotiana glauca, assembly GCA_026770625.1. Lineage (NCBI taxonomy): Eukaryota > Viridiplantae > Streptophyta > Magnoliopsida > Solanales > Solanaceae > Nicotiana > Nicotiana glauca. The sequence continues at coordinate 72,325 of MU716734.1, read as the reverse complement.
TACTACTATTCCTCACTATTTTGACTTTATATTTTTACTTAGTAATGCTATATTCTACTGTTTTCATCACTTAGCCACGTTTACTCTGTCTTGACATCTTAAATGATATTTTGGGTTGAGCATCATATTTTATTGTTCACGAGTGGCTTTTAGAGATTTCTGACTAAGTAGGGCCGAGGGCCTGTGTTGTGCGGTATTGTGCTGGTTCATGATTTTGAGGCCGAGGGCATGAGTTGTACGCCATGAGGTGGCTTGATATAAGGACGAGAGCCTGTTTGATTATGCCACGAGATGGCTTACTATTGTGCTTGGGCCGTAAGGGGACCCTCCCGGAATCTGTACACCCCCAGTGAGTGTGGGTACCCTGAGTGATGATATATTAATTGTGCCATGAGATGGCTTATTATTGCGCTTGGGCCATAAGGGGCCACTCCCGGAGTCTGTACACCCCAGTGAGCGCGGGTACCCAGTGTGAGTGATGTGATGTAGCCCGAGAGTCTATTATCTAATTCATATTGTTGCCCGATGGGCTATTGTTGATTCATATTGTTGCCCGAGGGGTAGTTCTTGATTCATGTTAATCCCGAGGAGATGATTGCGAGTGATTATGAGCTAGCCCGAGGGGCTGGTTCTGTTAATGATATGACCGAGGGGCGGTACAGGATACATATTTTGCCTGAGGGGCTGTTTACATTTTCTATCAGTTTTACTCACTGTCTTATCACTTGTTTGAAACTATTGAAAGTTGTTTTAAAAGGTTTTTACCGAAACTGAGCATGATTTTTGAAGTAAATGGTTTCTGTACTATGTTTGACATGTCCTGCTTTTATTGTAGCAGTTTGACGTGGTTTACGTATTTTCTTACTGCTCAACTTTCATTTACCTTTATTACTTATTGTTGATGTACTCACATTACTCCATGCACCATGTGTGCAGATTCAGGTAATTCTGAACCCGGTAGCGGGTGTTGATTGCTCAGTGGCAGAGTCATCGGAGTAAGCAAGGTAGCTTCCCGACGTTCGCAGCACTGGTTTTCTCCCCCTTGTCTTCCTTAGACTGTATTTAGTACATTCTTAGACTCTTGTTGTATTCAGTGCTTAGTAGATGCTCGTGACTTGTGACACCCCAATATCGGGCTTGTATATTTATTCCGCACAGTTCATTAGTCTTACATTATGAGATATCTGACTAATTAAAGGTTTAAAAATGATTTATATTTATTAATGGTTAATTTGTCAGCTGGCCTAGTTTCACAATAGGCACCATCATGACCGGGTCGGTTTTAGGGTCGTAACAGCGACCAAGCTCCCTACATTCATAGCAACTGCTCGGTGCAGAAGATGATTGACCCTTCGTTTGACCCTGGGGACTTGAATACCCATGGGAAAAACCCTGAATAGCCGGTGGCCGGTAGGATCTCTCTGGGATGGCAGAATAAGTGGTGGTGCAGAATAAGTGGGCCTACTAGACTGACACCTCATAAACAGGCCCCTGCCCCCAGACAGGGTGCTGCTGAATATTACAGAATGTTGAGGCCTTCTCCCCCATCATATACAATCAGACCTGGTTACAGATACCATCAATCCATTGAGCTATCTCCATAACCTGGTCGTAAGGAGACCCCATCTCAACCTCTCAGGCCATAGTAACCTGATTACCATAATACAAGCCCGCAATAAACTTCCACACTCTCTCTGCATTAGTAGAGAGTATCATATGTTCATGATGAGATAACTTAGAGAACCTCGTTTCATAATTGGTCATAGAAATCTGACCCTACTGGAGACGTTCAAACTGACCCCATAGCTTTTCCCTCTAAGAAGGTGGAATATATTTCTCTAGAAAGAGATGTGTGAACTAGTCCCAAGTATAGGGAGGAAAACCCACTGGTCTGCTAAGAAGATAGGACTACCACCATCTATAGGTCCTGCCCTCCAGCTAAAATGTGGTGTATTCCACCCTGTTGGACTCCAAAACTATCATGTTGTGAAGTATGTATCTACAATGGCAAATAAAATCCTAGGGGTCCTCATGTCGCTCACCACCAAAGGTAGGATGATGTAGCCTGGTCCATATATCCTACAATTTTTGTTGCTCGATGGCCACATCTAGTCTAGGCTTTGGTACATCTGCTCTAATTGGCTGAGGCTCGCCCATGGGTAGTGCAACTGGTGTCTGATGTACTGCAGCAACGTACATTGGAGCCTGAGTGAAAGGAGTCTGTGCACCCCTTCCCGCCTGAGATGTGGTTGGGCCTTCTGGAAACAAACCAGCCTGCGTCATTGAGACCATGAACCGTAGTATATGACCCATGACCTCCTAAAATCTCGGTGCAGATATGAAATATACTGGGGCTGGCTCAACTGCAGGTGCCTCACCCTTCTCCTCAATGATAGGATCCTTAACTAGATTCATTGGTGGTACAATGGAAACAACTCTAGTACACTCTCATCTTCTAGCAAGAGTTGGAGCCCTCCCTCGGCCTCTAGCAATAGGGAAGGAGCTCCTCCACTTCTAAGTACATTTGCCGCATGCGTTCTCACTATATGTGAGAGAATTAAAGAAATATACTTAGCACAACATCAACTGCACGATAGGATATGAAGAAAGAGAAGTTTCCCAACACCCTATAAACTGTCGTAGAAAGTACGGATGTGTCCGTACCGATCCTCAAGACTCTATTGGGCTCGCTCATGACTTGTGAGACCTATGTGATCCTAGTGCTCTGATACCAAGCTTTCACGACCGAATTTCCTACTATAGCCAGGGATGGCACCCAATGTTGCCCCTAGGCAAGGTAACGATGAATTATCCATTTAATTTTTCATTTTAATATTTATAAATTCATTGTTTTTATTATAACGAAACAGATAGTAGGTGATCGTAGTACTGTAAATCATAAACTAAACATGAGAGTAAAGTAGTGAATGTAATAATAAAAAACCATGAATATCTATTAGAATTTTCCAAAACCCGGTGTCATTAGTGCACGAGCATCTAGTAGAATATATAAAACTTCATACAACTACTACTTGAAATAATAAATACAACAAGAGGAGGCTCCAGGTGCTGCAGAATGGAGCATGGGAAGCAGCTCACCGTTAAGCCTCCTGGTAATGAGGATGCACGCCTAGACGAACACCAGATGTACCCACCTCAGAACCCGCATAATTTGTGCAGAAGTGTAGCATCAGTATGTAAACAACGTGTACCCACTAAAGTATTGTAATAACTTTGTAGCCTTCTCCCCCATTTACTGCTCATTTTATGCTCCATTGTCGTTATGTAACTTGTTGGGGTAGTTGGTTTTGTTTCGAGGATATTTCGGGATGAGTTGAGACACTTAGTCTCAAGGTTGGAAGCTTAAGTTGAAAAGGTTGACCGGATATTGACTTAAGTGTAAACGACTATGGAATGGGTTTTTGATAGTTATGATAGCTACGTAGGGTGACTTTAGACTTTGGAGTGTGTCCGGATAGTGACTTAGACGCTCGTAGTTGATTTTGGCTTGAAATGGCAAAAATTGGAAAATTAGAAATTTTGGAAATTGAGAAGTTTGACCGAGAGTTGACTTTATGGTTACCAGGATTAGATTTTGGTTCCAAAAGTAGGAAAATGTACGTTGTTTCATTTATAACTTATGTGCAAAATTTGAGGTCAATTGGACTTGATTTGATAGGTTTCGACATCGATCGTAGAAGTTGGAATTTTTAGTTTTTGTTAGGCTCGAATTGAGGTACGATTCATGTTTTTTATGTTGCTTGATGTGACTTGAGGCCTCGACTAAGTTTGTATCATATTTTAGGACTTGTTGGTATAATTGGTTGAGGTCTCGGGAGCCTTGGGTGGATTCCAGATGGTTAACGAATCAAAACATGTATTTGAAGCATTTTTTGAATTTTTCCTTCCGGCGTGATTGCACCTGTGAGGGGATTAGAAATAGGTGGTGTGATTGATGTGTCATAGAAGCAGAACTGGGATAGCCTGGGGTGTGGCGCAGGTGCGAGAGATCATTCGCATTTACGAGCCTGTAGGTGTAAGGAAGGTTCTGTAGATGCGGAGAATGGGAGAGTGGGCTGTCTTCGAAGATGTAGTGAAAGGGTCATAGGTGCAAGGTCTGGGAGCGAACCAGGGGAGCACAGGTGCGAAGCGTGTTTCGTAGATGCGGACTCGCATCTGCGAAGAAACGAGTATGCCTGAGCAGTGCTTAAATTTGAGGGTTTTGTGATTTTAATCATTTTGGACTTTGCATGATCGGACTAAGGCAAATTTTGAGAGGGATTTCAAGGGGATTCCTGAGGTAAGTCACTTTTTAATTATTTTGATCATGTGACGCACATGCCAGGTGATGGTTGTGTGGCATGCACCATACGAATTGTTACTCGATTGATTCCATGGAACTGTATAGTTGAATAGTCTCGTTGTTATCCATATATTCTCCACGTGTTAGAGAAATTGAGTTACGATTCATGTTAGAAATCATGCATAGGCTATATACTGGTACTGTTGGGACACACAAAGATCGAATTGCTATTAAATTATTTGCTTAATTTGCAATTATGTACTCAGTCACATCTATCATCCGCATATGTAAGGTCGAGAGGCTGGAAAGATTGGTGACCGAGTGAGGTCGAGGGCCTGATTTTGAGGGTATTTATGGGATCGGGGTGCACGTCGCATCTTGCTTTATTGGTTCATGCCACGATTGGCTTATTATAGTGCTAGGGTAGGATCCGCCCCTCTGGAGTATGACTTATCAGCATTGACCGCAGGTACCTACTGCGAGTGCCGAGTGATTAGAAGGATTTAGTGACTGTGACGACTAAGTGATTGATACTCTGAGAGTACGCATATGATTTCATCATTGTTCTGTATTATAGTAGGAATACATAACTGACCTGTATATATCAAGATGTTTCAGTTCTCATTTCACTTACACTCGACATATCTTACTTGTTTGAGCTTTAACTGTTGAACTTGAAAGCATGTCTATGTTTCTGTACTGTATTATTGTAATCGGATTGTACATATGAATCTTTTCTGTACTTTCAGCCCTAAGGTTAGACTTGTTACTTATTGAGTTGATTTTACTCACGCTACACCTAGCACTTCGTGTGCAAATCTTGGTACTTCTAGGTACAATGGTTAATGACTTTGGAGCTATTATTCAGTTCAAAGATCCTCGAGGTAGCTGCTTTGGTGTCCGTAATCCTTGACCTTCCTCCTTTATCTCTTAGTTTTGTTTATATTGTTCTACTTTCCCAGACAAAGTTTCATTTGTCAGACCGTGTTATTATATAGGTGCTCATGTACTCCGTGACACCCGAATCTTTCGGGAAATTCCGTATTGAGTTATGGAATTTTCACGAGTCATTAGTAGGTTTAGTAGAGTCTATCGGATTGATTTGGAGACGTCTATACTTATCCTCGAGAGGCTGCCGAACCGTTAGGAAAACTTCACTTTCTTGTATTCTTGTCGTGCAAATTTATTGAATCCAAAAGTAAACTTCTGTTATTCTATTCTCTCAAAGATGGTGAGGACACGTTCTACCATATGGGGCGGATGAGCATCAGTGCCACCAGTTAGAGCCACGAGAGGTCGAGGCTGCGGTAGAGGCCGAGGTGCAACTCATATAATAGCTAGAGCAACACATGTAGATCCACCAGGTTCTCTAGCTCAGGAGCAGGATCCAGATGTGGTTGAGCCAGTAGGGCCGACTCAGGAACCAGCTGTGCCTCTTGTGATTCCAGACCTTCAGCAGGCTTTGGCTCAGATATTGACTTTTACACTAGCCTTGCTTAGTTGGTTTCTGTTCAGACTGCACCAGCCACTTCTTAGGCCAGGGGAATTACTCAGACTCCCATCGCTCGCACTCCAAAATAGGTGGTGTAAGGACTTCAGACACTCGGGTCAGCAGGTTGCAGTTGCTTAAGCCCAGGTAGGTCCTATTATGAGTGATGATGAGTAGAACAAATTAAAGAGTTTTGGGAGGCTAAGGCATCCATCTTTCAGTGGGGTTGAGCTAGAGGATGCTTAGGATTTTTGGGATAGGTACCAATGGTTTCTTTGCACGGTGGGTATTCTGGAGACTAGTGGGGTCTCATTTACTACTTTTCAACTATCGGGGGTTGCCTTCAGATGGTAGGGGGCCTATAAGAGGAGCAGGCCAATCTGTGCAGCACCAATTTCATGGCATGAGTTCTCCGTTCTCTTCTTGGAGAAGTTCCTACCACAGACCCGCAGGGAGAAACTGCACAAGCAGTTCAAGAACCTATGACAAGAGGGCATACCTGTGACTCAATATGAGATGGCATTTTTAGAGTTGGCTCGTCACAAAATTTGGTTGATTCCCACTGAGATAGAGAAGATTAAGAGGTTCATTGATGGGCTCAACTAACATTTGCATTTATTATGACTCTAGAGAATGTAGCAGGTGCTAGGTTTGATGAGGTGGTTGACATTGCTCGGCGGCTAGAGTTGGTCTGCAATCAGGAGCATGAGGAGAGGGAGGCCAAGAGGCATCGTGGTTTGGGTGGTTTCATCTGTGTCCCTTCTGGGAGACAGTCCTACCATAGTAAGGGTTGTCCTTATAGGCCTGTTCAGATGGCTCGTCCAGTTCATCGTGGTGGATCTCTAGCCATGGTTCATAAAGTACTCATCCGGGTCAGTCATCTCAGTGTGCTTCCCAGCTCAGAGTCTATCCTGTGCACCATCGGTTCAGGTTCATCTACGCCAGGTCTTTTTAATAGTTATTCTGGTACTCCCACCATTGGGGAGTTTCTTTGAGTGCAGGGATTTTGGGCATGTGTGGAGACAATGTCCCCGTTGCTCAGAAGGTCCAGTTCAGTAGAGGGGTCAGGCTATGACTTATGCACTAGTTACTTCACCACCCCGACCAGCTAGCTCGAGGTAGGGCTCATGAAGCTAGAGCTCGCCCTAGAGGGGGATGCTGGTCATGTGGCAGTCAGGCTTGATTTTTTGCTGTTCCTACTAGGCCAGAGGTTGTTACTTCAGATGTAGTGATCACATGTATTGTCTCAGTGTGCCATATAGATGCTTCCAGGATATTTGACCTTAGTTCTACTTATTCCTCTATATCATAGTATTTTACTCATTATTTGGATACACTCTGTGAGTCCTTAGTTTCACTTATTCATATATCTAGGCCAGTAGGCGATACTATTATTGTGGACCATGTGTATCGGTCGTGTGTGGTGACTATTGGAGAATTGAAGGCTATAGTTGATTTCTTATTACTTAGTATGGTTTATTTCAATGTGATCTTGGGCATGGATTGGTTGTCTCCATGTCATGCTATTTTGGATTTTCACACTAAGATCGTGACGTTGGCGATGCCGGGGTCGTCAAGGATCAAGTGGAGAAATTCTTTAAATTTTGTTCCTAGCAGGGTAATTCATATTTGAAGGCCCAACGGATGGTTGGGAAGGGATGTTTGTCATATTTGGCCTTTGTGAGAGATGTTGGTGCTTATACTCCTACTATTGATTCTGTTCTGGTAGCACGAGACTTTTTGGATGTGTTTCCTGCAGACTTGCCGGGCATGCCACCCAATAGGAATATTGATTTTGGTATTGACTTGGTGTTAGACACTCAGCCCATTTCTATTTCTCCATATCATATGACACTAATTGAGTTGAAAAAATTGAAAGAGCAGCTTTAGAAGCTTCTTGATAAGGGGTTTATTAGGCCTAGTGTATTGCCTTGGGGTGTACCAGTTATGTTTGTGAAGAAGAAGGATGGTAATATGCGGATGTGCATCGACTATAGGCAGTTGGAAAAAGTTACAATCAAGAACAAGTATTCTTTGCCACGTAATTGATGATATATTTGACCAACTTCAGGGAGTGAGGGTGTTCTATAGGATTGATTTGAGGTCTCGATATCACCAATTGAAGATTCGGGACTTAAATATTTGGAAGACGACATTCAGGACACCCTATGGTCACTATGAGTTCCTCATGATGTCTTTTGGGCTGACTAACGCCCCAACATCATTCATGCATCTGAAGAATAGTGTATTTCAGCCATATCTTGATTCGTTTGTCATAGTATTCATTGATGATATCATGGTGTACTCACGTAGCCAGGAGGAGCATGCCGAACATTTGAGGATTTTACTATAGCGGCTAAGGGAGGAGAAACTTTATGCCAAGTTCTTCAAGTGTGAGTTTTGGCTCAGTTCGGTGGGGTTCTTGGGGAACATTATGTCCAGTGATGGGATTAAGGTGGATCTAAAGAAGATAGAGGTGATTTAGAGTTGGCCAAGACCATCTTCAGCTATAGAGATTCCGAATTTTCTCAGCTTGGCCGGATATTATCGTTGCTTTGTGGAGGGTTTCTCATCTATTGTAGCACCTTTGACGAAATTGACCTAGAAGGGTGCTCCATTCAGGTGGTCGGATGAGTCTGAGGAGAGCTTTCAGAAGCTCAAGACTTGTTTGACCACAACTACAGTTCTAGTTTTGCCTTCAATGTCAGGCTCTTAAGCAATGTATTGTGATGCTTCTTGAATTGGTATTGGGTGTGTGTTGATGTAGGAGGGTAGAGTGAATGCTTATACTTCACGCCAATTGATGACCCATGAGAAGAGCTACCTCGTTCATGATTTAGAGTTGGAAACCATCGTTCATGCAATGAATATTTGGAGGTACTATCTATACGGTGTGTCTTGTGAAGTATTTACAAATCATCGGAGTCTCCAAAACTTATTCAAACAAAAAGATCTAAATTTGTGGTAGCAGAGATGGTTGGAGGTGCTAAAGGATTATGGTATTTCCATTTTATATCATTCCGAGAAGGCGAATATGGTAGCCGATGCCTTGAGTCAAAAGGCAGTAAGTATGGGTAGCCTTGCATTCATTCCTGTTAGTAGGAGACCACTTGCATCACATGTTAAGGCTTTGGCCAACCAGTTAGTAAGATTAGATATTTCAGAGCCTAAGCGGGTTCTAGCTTGTATGGTTTCTCAGTCTTCCTTATATGATCGCATCAGAGAGCATCAATATGATGATCCCCATCTGTTTGTCCTTAGGGACACAGTTTAGCATGGTGATGCCAAAGAGGTTACTATTGGAGATGATGGAGTGTTGGAGATGCAGGTTTGAATTTGTGTTCCCAACGTGGATGGGCTACGTGAGTTGATTTATGAGGAGACCCAAAGTTTGCGGTGTTCCATTCATCCCGGTGCCGCAAAGATGTACCAGGACTTGAGGCAGCACTATTAGTGGAGGAGGATGAAGAAAGACATAGTGGGGTTTGTAGCTCGGAGTCTAAATTGTCAGCAGGTGATGTATGAGCATCAGAGACCGAGCGGATTGTTTCAGAGGCTTGAGATTTCGGAGTGGAAATGGTAACGTATCAGCATGGACTTTGTAGTTGGGCTCCACAAACTTTGAGGAGGTTTGATGCTATTTGGGAGATTGTGGATCATTTGACCAAGTTTGTGCATTTCATTCTAGTTGGGACAACCTATTCTTCGGAGCGGTTGGCTGAGATTTATATCCGCAAGATTGTTCGCCTTCACGGTGTACTAGTGTCCTTCATTTCAGATTGGGGCACGCTGTTTACATCACGGTTTTGGAGAGCAGTGCAACGAGAGTTAGGCACACAGGTTGAGTTGAGTACAACAAACAGTCAGTGTGCACTATTTAGATATTGGAAGATATGTTGCACGCTTGTGTTATAGATTTTGGGGGTACATGGGATCAGTTCTATCGCTGGCAAAGTTTGCCTACAACAATAGCTACCAATCAAGCATTCAGATGGCTTCGTATGAGGTTTTGTATGAGAGATAATGTGGGTCTTCGGTGGGTTGGTTTTAGCCTGGTGAGGCTAGGCTATTGGGTACTAACTTAGTTCAGGATGCTTTGGACAAGGTTAAGTTGATTCTAGATCACATTCCCTCGATGCAGTCTAGGCAGAAGAATTATGCTAATCGAAAGGTTTGTGATGTTGCTTTCATAGTAGGGTATAAGGTATTGTTCAGAGTTTCACCCATGAGGGGTGTTTTGAGGTTCAGAAAGAAGGGAAAGTTGAGCCCTCGGTATATTGGGCCTTTTGAGGTGCTTGAGACGATTGGAGAGGTGGCTTACAAGCTTGCATTGCTGCCTAGTCTGTCTAGTGTTCATCAAATATTTCATGTTTTGATGCTTTGGAAGTATGTTGGTGATCCGTCTGATTTTTTAGACTTCAACATGGTTCAGTTGGATGGTGATTTGACTTATGATGTGGAGCAGGTAGCCATTTTTGATCGACAGGTTTGAAAGTTGAGGTCAAAGTACATAGCTTCAGTGAAGGTGCAGTGCAAAGATCAACCAGTTGAGGAGGCCATTAGGAGACCTAGCGAGAGATGCAGATCAGATATCCATGCCTATTTGAGACTCCAAGAATGTTTCTAGGACGAACATTTATTTAAGAGGGAGAGGATGTAACGACACGGCTGATCATTTTGAGTGTTGTAACCCATTTACCAATTTACTGCTTATTTTATTCTCTATTGTTTTTATGTGACTTTCCAAGGTAGTTGGTTTGATTCTAGGGATGTTTCGGAATGAGTTGAGACACTTAGTCTCAAGGTTAGAAGTTTAAGTTGAAAAGGTTGACAGATATTGACTTATGTGTAAACGAATATGGAATGGAATTTTGTTAATTTCAATAGCTTCGTAGGGTGATTTTGGACTTAAGAGTGTGTCCAAAGAGTGATTTGGAGGTCCGTAGTTGATTTTGGCTTGAAATGGTGAAAATTGGAAATTAGAAGTTTTGGAAATTTTGACCAAGAGTTGATTTTGTGGTTACCAGTCTCGGATTTTGATTCTGAAACTTAGAAAAGGTTTGTTGTGTCATTTATGACTTGTGTGAAAAATTTGAGGTCAATCAGACTTGATTTGACAGGTTTCGACATCAATTGTAAAAGTTGGAATTTCTTAGTTTTTTTATGCTTGAATTGAGGTGTGATTCGTGTTTTTGATGTTGTTTAATATGACTTGAGGCCTAGACTAAGTGTGTATTGTGTTTTAGGACTTGTTGATATAATTGTTTGAGGTCCCGGGGGCCTCGCGTGGATTCCAAATGGTTATTGGATCAAAAGATGGATTTGAAGCATTGCTAGAATTTTCCCTTCTAGTGTGATCGCACCAGCAATGGGATGAAGCTTAGGTGCAATGCCGCAGGTGTTCTTGATGTGGCGTAGAAGTGGAGCTAGGATGGCCTGGGGTGTGGCACAGGTGTGAGAGGTCTTCTGCATCTGCGATCCCATAGGTGCGAGCAAGGCTCCGCATATTCGGAGAGTGGGCTATCTTCACAGATGCGAAGAAAGGGTCGCAGGTGCGAGGTATGGGAGTGAACCTGGGGAGCGCAGGTGCGAAGCATGTTCTCTAGATGCGAACTCGCATATGCGTAAGTTTGATCGCAGATGTGGAAGTGGGATGGAACAATTGGATCGTAGAAGCGAAAGGAATCTCCGCGAAAGCGGAACCGCATGTGCGGTTACATGATCCGCAAAAGCGAGAATGCCTGGGCAGCATTTAAATTTGAGGGTTTCGTGATTTTAATCATTTTGGACTTTGGAAGCTTGGACTAAGGCGCTTTTTGAGAGGGATTTCAAGGGTATTCTTGAGATAAGTCACTTTTGATCATTTTTATGCAATAATATCGATTCCATATTGAATTTCCCACCTAGTTTGTATGTTGTTGAGGTGGAATTTTGGTAGTTTTAGGCTAGGGATTGGAGAGTTAAATTTGGGGATCTGAGTGACGATTTGGTGTCAGAATTGGGTAAATTTGGTATTGTTGGACTCATGCTTGAATGTGTGTTCGGATTTTGTAACTTTTATTAGATTCTAAGACGTGGGACCGAGGTTGACTTTTTGACTTTTGATTTATAACTTAGCATTTTTATATGGAATTGATTCCTATAGCTTGAGTTGATTGTATAGAATTGTTTGTGGCTAGATTTGAGGCATTCAGAGGCCGATTCTCGAGGCAAGGGCTTGTTAGAGTAGAGATTTGCACAGTTTGAGGCAAATAACACTTCTAAACTTGGTTCTGCGGGTATGAATCCCTGAATTGCATGTCAAGTGGTTGAAGTTGAGGTGACGTACATGCTAGGTGGCGGGCATGTGGGCGTGCACCGTAGGAATTGCGACTCAGTCGATTCTGTGGAACTGTATAGTTGAATAGTCTTGTTGTTATCCGTATATTCTCCATGTGTTAGAGAAATAAAGCTACGATTCATGTTAGAAATTATACTTAGGCCATATGCTAGTACTTTTGGGACCCATAAAGGTCGTATTGCTGTTAAGTTACTTGCTTAATTTACAATTATGTGCTAAGTCACATATATTATCCGCATATCATATCGCAGTCTCTATTTCTATTTATTGATATTTCATATCATTATTGTTCGGGCTGATTTTCATGATATTGTGAGCCAGAGAGACTAGAGAGATTGGTGACTAAGTGAGTCCGAAGGCCTGATTATGAGGATATTTATGGGATCAGACTGAACGTCACAGCAGGCTTTATTGATTCATGCCATGATTGGCTTTTTATAGCGCTTGTGCAGGATCCGCTCCTCCGGAGTCTGACTTTTCAGGAGTGAGTGCAAGTACCTATTGGGGGTGAGTGTAAGTGCCAAGCGCGAGTGCCGAGTGCGAGTGATGAGAGAGAGTGCTGAACAATTGGGAAGATTAAGTGACTATGAGGAATGAGTGACTGTGAGTATGGAGTGAATGGGAGGACTAAGTAATTGATACTCTGAGAGTATGCATATGATTTCCTCACTATTCTGTATTACAGTTAGCATACATAACTGACCTGTAGATATCGAGATGTATCATTTTTCATTTCAGTTATACTTGACATATCTAACCTGTTTGAGCTTCAACTATTGAACTAGAAAGCATGTCTATATTTCTGTACTTTATTTCTGTAATTGGATTGTACTTATGAAGCTCGTCACTGCTTTTATCCCTAAGGTTAGACTTGTTTCTTATTGAGTTGGTTGTACTCACACTACACCCTACACTTTGTGTGCAGACCCAGGTACTTCTAGATACGGTGGTTCCTAACTTTGGAGCTATTATTTAGTTCGGGGATCCTCGAGGTAGCTGATTTGGCATCCGCAGTCCTTGACCCTCTTTCTTTATCTCTTAGGTTTGTTTATACTGTTCTGCTTTCCTAGACAGTGTTTCATTGGTCAAACCGTGTTATTATACAGATGCTCATGTGCTCCGTGACACTCGGAGTCTTTGGGAAATTCTGTATTGAGTTGTGGAGTTTTCATCCACTTTTAATGAGATTTTCACTTACTTAAACCCATTTCAGTATATTTTGAATTTAAAAATGTTGGCATGTGTGAATTGTCAGTTTGCCTAGTATCATGATAGGTGCCATCACGACATGTTGTATTTTGGCTCGTGACAAGTATCTAGTCTAACCTCGAAGAAGTAGTAACGGGGTCTGACATAGACACTTACTAGTGGTCAATATACATAAAGTGCAAGAATTATAAATGGGCATGAAATACAACATCAATAATGGAATAAGAGGCAATAATTAAATGAATCTTTAACAATATAGCAAATTAAAAGTCCCCAAATATCACATGCTAATCTCAACAAGTAAGGTCCAACATGTAATTACAACTTCGCAAGTCATGAAGGATATATGGAGTATAATCAGATTCCTAGCAACAACATACATGAGTTATGCAGATGTTGTACGACCTGATACATAACAATGGTATACATATACTACCGCGGTCGTACGACCCGATCCATGGATGCATCACATTATATATAAATATTGCTGAGGTATTCAGTCTGATCCACAGTAATAGGAAAACTCTTCGGACTACAAATTTCGTGTTAACAACCCAAGGTAAGCCGATAAAGGAATAAGATTTTTCCCTCAATAATCAATCATTCTGCCAAATCTCTAAGTAATGAAGCTCGGTCTAACAAAACTTTAATCAAATTTTTCTTATTAATACAAGTAATTAAACTAACAAGTTGAGTTAAAATAGTGCAAGTATTGCATGATAAAGTCCTATGTCTACCTGGACATAAGATGAATTTTAGTTACGTACGGACTCTCGTCACTAAAAGCCTCAAGTCCATGCCGAACAATCTGAAACTAGCCAAAGGTTGTACAAACTAATCGATATTTGCTCAAAAGTTCATAATTTAACTATTAGGGGAAATTATCCAACCCAATTTGGAAGATTTCTAAAATTCACCCCCAAGCCCACATGCTCGAATTTCAAGAATTTTTGTAAATAAATGTTAAGCACAACCTCACGGAAACAAATATATAAATTCTACTCACCATTTCCGTGGTCTAATCCCATTTTTATCAAAATCTAAGTTTTTCAACAAACTCCTAAAATTTTCACATTTTACATGTTAAAATCTACCCATAATCTATTAATTTAACTTACATTAGGTAGGAATCACTCACCTTATTGTGCTTGATGAAAAATCCTCTCCAAGAAGCTCCAAATTTGGCCAAGCAATGAGAAATGGGAAAATAAGCCTAAGTCCTGGATTTTAATCAAGATATTGCCCATCTATCCTTCTTCACAATTGCGGAAGAAGCCTCGCGATCGTGAAGGCAAAGCTTGCCCAGGCCCAAGAACCCTTCATACGCATGCGATGGCAGTTTCGTAATCGTGAAGGCTTGCCCAGTGTGAGTATCAAGAACATGGTCAGGACTCCTAAAATTTTCACATTTTACATGTTAAAATCTACCCATAATCTATTAATTTAACTTACGTTAGGTAGGAATCACTCACCTTATAGTGCTTGATGAAAAATCCTCTCCAAGAAGCTCCAAATTTGGCCAAGCAATGAGAAATGGGAAAAATAAGCCTAAGTCCTGGCTTTTAATCAAGACATTGCCCATCGATCCTTCTTCACAATTGTGGAAGAAGCCTCGCGATCGCGAAGGCAAAGCTTGCCCAGGACCAGGAACCCTTCATCCACACACGATGGCAAACTCGTAATCGTGAAGGCTTGCCCAGTGTGAGTATCATGAACATGGTCAGACCTTCACGAACGCGAAGGGTAATGGGTGTTGAACCATCCTAGGTCCATTTATTCTATACGAACGAGATAGGACTTCATGAACGTGTAGGCCTCAAGCCTCAAACCTCTGCAAAAATGATCACCTGATTGCGAATGCGAAGAATAAGTCACCCTACATCCCAAATCCTTCATCGCGAATGCGTGAGGACATAAGCATTTGCGAAGAAGGAAACCAAAACCAACAATGTAGCAGTTTTGGACTAAGTTCGGGCGACTAAAACGTACCCGAGCCACCCGAGACCTCGTCCAACTGCACCAAACAATTCATAAACGTAAAACAGACCTGATCAAACCCTCATAATGCATAAAACAACATTGAAACCAAGAATCACGCCCCAAAACCAAATTGAATCAACTTATGAACTTCAAACTTTTCAACTAGCTCTTAACGCATCGAATCATACTTAAACAACTTGGAATGATATTAAATTTTGTGTACAAGTCATAAATCACCATATAGACCTATTACCAGGCTTAGAATCCCAAACGGACATCGATAACACCAAAGTCTACTCCAACCAAATTTAAAGAACTAGAAAACCTTCTTTATGCCAACTTTCAACATTAAACGCCAAAACACTCCCGAATCACCCGAAACCTGATCCGAACACATGCCCAAGTCAAAAATCATCATACAAACCTATTAAAATAATCAAATCCCAATTCTAAAGTCATTTACTAAAAATATTGACTAAAGTCAAACATGGCCATCTTAGGCCACTACGAAGGAACTAAGTGTTCCGAATTCAACCCGACCCTTTCCAAACCTAAGCCAACCATCTCTGCAAGCTATAAAATAGTAAAAGTACATATACAGAGTCTTAATTAGGGAAACCAAGATCTAGAAAGAAAAACAACCGGTCGGGTCACTACAGGGATGAAGCCAAGCCGATACATACAATAGGCGAATGAAATACCCATATTTCATAATGCCTAGGGAACACAAGTTTGTAGCTTTTCAGTTCAAACAAAATGAGTGTAACGACTCGATCGGTCGTTTGAGCTTTTACACCTTTCTCGCTAGTTCTCGGGCATGACTAGATCCGCGTGATATATTATGACTTATGTAAATTGTTGGTTTTCACTTTCAGGGTAATCAGAATGAATTTGGAAGAACAATTCTTAGTTTGAAGTTTGAAGTTTGAATTTTGAAAGGTTTGACCAGGATTTGACTTGTTTGTATATGAAATCGGATCAAAATTTTTATGATTTGGTTAGCTCCATTAGGTGATTTGGGACTTAGGAGCGTGATCAGAATGCATTTTGGAAGTCCATGGAAGGTTTGGGCTTGAATTGGCAAAATTAAGATTTTGACGTTTTCCGATTGATAGGTGAGATTTTGATATAGGGGTCGGAATGGAATTTTGGAAGTTGCAGTAGCTCCTTTGTGCCATTTGTGATGTGTGTGCAAAATTTTAGGTCATACGGACGTGGTTTGGTTGTTTTTTTTATAAAAAGCGTAATTTTGAAGTTCTTAAAATTCTTAGGCTAGAATACAGAGTTATTTTTGTGTTTTGATGTTGTTTTGAGCGTTACGAAGGTTGGAGCAAGTTTGAATGAGGTTATGGGATATGTTGGCATGTTTGGTTGAGGTCCCGAGGGCCTCAGGTGAGTTTCGGATAGTTAACAGATCAATTTTGGACTTTGGACTTGGCAATTTTTGCTGGTTTTGTGTTGCAGACGATTTGTTCTTCGCATTCGCGGTCAGGGACTCGCGTTCGCGAAGGGTGTTTTTCTTAGGCGGCGAATTTTGCGTTCGCGTTCGCATTTTATGTGTCACGTTCGCGATGTTGTGATGTTTGATTCTCCGTGTTCGCGAGCTGGAGGTCACGTTCGCGTAAGGGGAATTTATGGTTAGTGGACTTTTTGTGCTTCGCGAACGCGAGGCTTTGACCGCGTTCGCGAAGAAGGTTTTTAAAGCCTGGGCAAAAATAGCCCTTGTCCGCAATTTTGGGGCTAACTTTCACCCGTTTCCGGCAATTTTGGAGCTTTTTGAGGGGCTTTGAAGAGGATTCAAAAGATAACACCTGGAGGTAAGATTTTTAAACTCAATACCCAATCCTATGTTGATTCTTACTTGTTTAATCATGAAATTTATGGAAATTAAAGCCTAAAATTGGGGAATTAGGGCTTGAATTTGGAGAGTGTAAATTGGGAATTTGAGTGGATAATTGAGGTCCGTTTTTGATGTTCTTGGTATGTATAGACTCGTGAGAGGATGAGGATTCTATTGATTTGACTCTTATTGGATTCCTAGACGTGGGCTCAGGGGCTGTGTTTGAGCAATTTCAGGCTTTTTGATGTAAATTGGATATTTTTGAGTGGGCTTTGTTCCCTTAGCATATTTTAATTGTTATGTACTGATTGTGGCTAGATTTGGAGCATCCGGAGGGCGATTAGTGGGGGCAAATGCATCACGGGCTAGAGTTTGGACTGGATCGAGGTAAGTAATGATTGTATATGCTGTCCTGAGTGTATGAAACCCTGAATTTCACATTGTTGTGCTACTTTGAAGTGACGCACACGCTAGATGACGAGCGTGGAGTCTCACACTGTTGGGGATTGTGACTTGGTCCGTCCCGTACGACTGCTAAGTCATGTATTTGATTGGAAATGATATTCCATATTTTAGAGATTGATATTATATTTTGGGCTGTATGCCATATTTGGGGCCTTGTGCCGACCTGTTGAGACCCTTAGGGACATTTTCACTATTTTTTCTCACTCTATTTGTTTTGAAAGCATATCTTCAGTCATGTTTTACCTGCTTATTATTTAATATGGTTTAATCACTTTACTTTATGAAATGTGATAACTGTTTGGGCTGAGTTCCCGATGGTACTGATGGTCCGAGTGATTGTGAGGTTGATGAATGAGATAGACCAAGGGTCTGATTGTAAGGTTGATGACCGAGATAGACCGAGGGTTCGATTGTGAGGTTAATGACTGAGAGAGAGGTCGAGGGCCTGACTGTGAGGATTTTATATTTATGGATCAGGCTGCACGCCGCAACGATATATATATATATATATATATATATATATATATATATATATATATATATATATATATATATATATATATATATATATATATATACAG
>MU716734.1:35929-53547 GCA_026770625.1 Nicotiana glauca | reverse complement strand
TATATATATATATATATATATATATATATATATATATATATATATATATATATATATATATATATATATATATATATATATATATATATATATGGATGGATCGGGCTGCACGCCACAGCGATATAGTGCTCGGGCTGTAGGAGCCCCTACGGAGTCTGCACACACCCAGTGAGCGCAGTCGAATATATATAGATCGGGCAACACGCCGTAGCGATACATGGATTGGGCTGCACGTCACAGCAGTTACTATATGGTACCTATTGAGTGTGAGTGCTGAGTGTGAGCACTGATCGGTAAGAGTTGAGTCATGATTGACTGAGAAGCTTGCCTGAGGGGCTATAAATATACATGTACATGAGTGATGTTTTGCCTGAGGGGCCTGTCTATGAACTTAGGATTTTTTTCACTCCGCCTTAAAGTGAGTTTCTATCAAATATGTTGATTTAAATACTGCTTTCACTCATCTTTAGACAACTTTCATATAAATGAAAATGTTGAATAAATGCTTTAAACAACTTTCATTTAAATCGAAGTTTTTAAGTTATGAAATGGTTATAAATTTCAGTTTTGCCGAAGGGCTGTGTACGAACGATGCTTTGCCCGAGGGGCTGATCATGATTTTCATCGCTGTCACTACACATATATATTTCATTAAACCTATATTAAAAGGTTTATAAAGATATTTTCCAAAGGATTTTGCTAAATTTGGAAGTTTAACAAAATGAATTGAATTGTATCCTATTTTGGGAACATGTTGTAATCATTGTGGTGCTATGACGTGGTTTACATGATTTCTTACTGCTCAGTCTTTATTTACTCTTATTACTTACTGGGTTGGAGTACTCAAATTACTCCTTGTACCTTGTGTGTAGATCCAAGTATTTCTGAGCTTGGTGGCAGTTTCATCAGAGTTAGCAAGATAGCTGCCTGGCGATCGCGTCTCTGCTTTCTCCCTCTTTATTCTTCCTTATGTATTCTTGTGACTTTTCCCGACCATTTTGGTCTTGATGTGGTTAGACAGTTGTAGTAGATGCTCATGACTAGTGACACCCCGATGCCGGGCTTGTATGTTATTTGCGCACTGTTTATTTAGACTTATATTATGAAATATTTGTTTAATTAAAGTTTTAAAAATGACTTTTAATGATTCAAGGGTTAGTATGGGTGTTGTGTCGGCTAGCCTTGTCTTCACGAGAGGCGTCATCACGACCAGGTGTGAGTTTAGGGTTGTGATAAGTTAGTATCAGAGCCTAGGTTACATCGGTCTCACGAGTCAGGAGCAGGTTTAGTAGAGTCTCGCGGATCAGTATGGAGACGTCTGTACTTATCCTCTGGAGGCTGCAGAACCTTTAGGAAAAACTTCACATTCTTGAATTCTTATCGTGCGTCCTTGACTCAGCTTGAAAAATAACTCTTTGAATTCCTTCCATGCATTCTTATGCGTGCATGAATGCTCAGTATCAGATGTGCATCGATGGCTTGTGATTCCCTGATTGAGGGGCAAGATGTGATCTCCGTATGTTGATGTTGGGCCAGTTTAGAGGACTTGAAGTCGAGTTTTGCCTATAGATGGAGCACTGAGGCATTGATTGTGTGAGCATGTGCTTTTGTATTTGTATTGCCAATAGTGTCCCTATTAGTGGGAGTGATGACTGGATAACTATGTTATGAGTATGATGTGACTGCGAGATGTATTCATATGATTTGGAAGTGACGAGAAGGGTCTGATGGGGGATAGAAGAACTATTAAGTGCTTGATTTTCATCTTGCTTTGCGGTATAGCGCCGAGTTATTGGTGTGTGAAGAATCCTTTCATGTTTTCTAGTTGGGGAGTAAAGTGGATTTCAAGCGGTGATATGAGTTTAGACTCAAGAAGATCAAGTGATTGCATAATATATATGACGGTAGAAGGGTATACAGAGATGCCAATTTGAGGCGAAGCAGGTGGGTTATCTCCTGCGGAGTGTTTGGAAGTTTGTGCGATCCTTATATTATCTGCTAGAAAATCTCATTTACAAGTGAAAGATATGTGTTGCAATTTAAATTTGGGTTGCTTAAGAGAGTGTGTTTAACTATTGGGAGAGTGAATGCGAGATTTACAGAAGATTTTAAGTACTGATTGGTCTGTGTTTCACGAGCTGATGAATGATTGAGTTTAATCTCACTATGGTATTATGGTAGTAATAGAGTATATGGATTATGAGTTATTGTGTGTGTATTGATCTATGGCTTTGAATCAAGTAGGGGAGTCAGCTATTGAGTTGTTGATTTTATGGTTATGTGCTATGTTGGTTCCAGTTTGAGGCGTACTGGTGAATCAATTATGGCCTACGGAGATTGAGACCGAGGATAACTCGAGTAAAGGAAAATTCTTAGCCAAGGTTATAGTATGCTTCATAGGTGTGTGAGAATTCACGAAATGTCTTGAGTTGTTGTTGGTAAAGAATGCTCGGTGCATAGAGCAGGAAGTTGCTTGGTTGTATTGGGATGAGGTTACATTCTACTGTGTCAGAGTGCTAATGAGGCACGGGTTGTTCGGTTCATTTGATTAGGCTAATTGTAGTTTGAGTAGAGTGGGTGACTCTAGAGAATGGTTCTAATGCATTCAAGGTTTTATGTGTAATAATCAGAAATTTTCCAGTGTATAATTTGGCTAGAAATTGAGGTTTTCATTGGGGTTGTCAAGACTTGTGTCATTTCTATATCAATTATGGGATTCTATATATCAGTATTAGGAAGGTAATGGTTCCAGATTCGCAAGAAGTCCCTTCGGGGTAGGTATTTTGAATGTGGTGCTTTTGGAAACATTTAAGAGAGTACTCAGCGGCTTATGAGCCTTAGACGGTATAGTTTTATGCTTGGTTCTCATATGGTAAGTTTGGGTTAAGGAATTATGGTGCTACAGCAAGAGAGAATATCAAGTTGAATGTAAATCAGAAGGAAACTCGGATAGATTGGGTAGCTTGGTAGTAGTTCAGATCGGTATGGTAAGGATATGACTAGTTCTTTGGATGCGTACAACGTAATGAGTTTATGCAGATGTTTCACGGTGATGCCCTTGGGTTTTGGTGGTCTGCGTAGCTTGGTTGAGTTAGAAGGATTCAGTCATGACAGGTTAGGTTTGTGCGAAGGAAATTCGGAGAGTTCTTAATGGTTTCTACCACGATTAGAGATGTATGTTTCCTACGAGTGTGAGGAGCATAGGATTTTTAGTGATTTTCTTCTAGATGGAACCAATGGAAAGTTCTTGGCTAGTTGAGTGCATAGTTGCTTGTGGCTCGGAATGGAATGTATAGTTATTTATGTCTCATGAAAACTTAGGACGGTATGACTTATGCGGTATGTGGTGTAGGCTTGAGATTTGCATGTGTAAGGTCTCAGTTCAGTTCTTAAAGGAGGGTCATAAAATTCTTGGGCAGCACAAGTAGCTTTAGGTGATTTGGGAAATGATCTTCAAATCATTAAGGAAATGGTATTACTAATTGGGGTGATTTGATGAGGGTATATGCTTCAAAAAAAAGGGGGGCAATGTGAATAAGTTGATGGTACTTCGGTAGTATTGTGGTACTCTCTTGTTAGATCGACTGCTGATATTCGAGTTTGCTTGGTGGCACAGAAGAATTTTAGAGTATCTCCCGTGAAATGATTGGGTATTAGAGGTGTGGTATGTATTTGGACGGCGAAATTGGGATCAGGTATGGTAATTAGTGTGCTATATAGAGTTGGAGACTGTGAGTTCTCATATTCAGGCTATGTTGTGGTTGTGGGTCATGTGTACTGGCACTGTTTAGTAACTATCGGGGTTTGGAGGCCCAATGGGATCTTTGCTTCTTGTTATGTTAGATTTTGGATGTGGTATTGGGTATAGACTGGTTGTCTCAGTGTTGTGTCATTATGAGCTATTGGGCTAAGGCGGCAATGTTGGCTATGCCGGAATGCCACAGATTGAGTGGCATTATGAGATATTGCTCGGCGGATAGCGTATCAGTTATATCCTTTTGGGTTGTGTGGTGTTATGTATTTTGTTCACCGTGGTTATGATGATTTGCTTTGGTTCTAGACATCAATTGCGTGTGGTTGTCAATTTCGAGCAGAGTGACTTGAGGTGTTTCATGTGGACCAGCTTTGGATAGGGTCACACATTGCAGCGAAGTTATGTGGAGGTATGACCTTGCGGGTTAGATTCGTATGTTCTGTTTTTATGAGGTAAGACGGGTTCTCAGCCTTGTGTTGTGGTGGTACTGGTGAGCTTACGGTACAACTCTTTCATTTGAGTCATTTTCATGATTTGAGTATGTTTAGATTATTGCTTATTGGTGCGCGGATTGCAAATGTTACGCCTTTAGTCGGTATTAAGGTGTCATGTCACTAGAGTGGTTGTGTTGGATTGGATGAGATTGTTGGGATCTTTAATGAATGCGAATGGATTCGATTTCAGCATGTTGGAAGGATAAATATCGCGGTTTGGCTCAGAAATTTGCTATGGTCCTTGCCAAAGGAGAAGTGGCTTCATGAATGGTTGATCTAAGAAATGGTTATGGTTTATTGCGTGTTTCATTTATCATTCGCAGTAGATGAAAGTGTTGGAATGAGAATTTAGTTGATAAGAGGTTTTCTATCGGTATTCGGTTGGTGTGTCCAGCTGCTGTGATTAGATATTATTGCTGCAACTGTTTGAGTTATGTGGTACATCATGTAATTGCACCCGCGTTTGTAGGTATGGGTTATTACATCTTGTTCGGGCTTATTCAGAGTATACATGTGAGATTCTGATCTTGTGAATGATTTCGGAAGTGGAAATGTGGTTCTAAGGTTTAGGGGCTAGGTTGGATTGTGAAATTTCAGTTGCATTGCATTATCAGACCTATATGAGATCACCCTCGGGTATGTGCATGGTAATGTTATTCAGCGATTGGTTGGCTTTTGGAACAACTCTGGGCACGTTCGAGGACGAGCATATGTTTAAGTGGGGGAGGATATAATGATCCGACCGGTCGTTTGAGCTTTTGCACTTTTCTCGCCAGTTCTCGGGCATGACTAGCCCCGTGTGATGTATTATGAATTATGTAAATCATTGGTTTTGATTTTCAGGGTAATCGGAATGAATTGGAAGAATTCTCAGTTTGAAGCTTGAAATTTGAAAGGTTTGACCAAGATTTGACTTGTTTGTATGTGATCTCGGATCGGAATTTTTATGATTTGGTTAGCTCCGTGAGGTGATTTGGGACTTAGGAGCGTGATCGGAATACATTTTGGAAATCTGTGGAAGGTTTAGGCTTGAATTGGCGAAATTGAGATTTTGACGTTTTCCGGTTGATAGGTGAGATTTTTATATAGGGGTCAGAATGGAATTTCAGAAGTTGCAGTAGCTCCGTTGTGTCATTTGTAACACGTGTGCAAAATTTCAGGTCATTCTGACGTGGTTTGGATGGGTTTTTTTTATATCAAAAGCGTAATTTGAAAGTTCTTGAAATTCTTAGGCTTGAATCCGACGTGATTTTGGTGTTTTGATGTTGTTTTGAGTGTTCCAAAGGTTGGAAAAAGTTTGGATAAGGTTATGGGATATGTTGGCATGTTTGGTTGAGGTCCTGAGGGCCACGGGTGACTTTCAGATAGTTAACGGATCAATTTTGGACTTTGGACTTGGCAGTTTTTGCTGGTTTTGTGTTGCAGACGATTAATTCTTCTCGTTCGCAGTCAGGGACTCGCGTTCGTGAAGGGTGTTTTTATGAGGCGGTGAATTTTGCCTTCGCGTTCTCATTTTGTGTGTCGCGCTCGCGATGTTGTTATGTTTGATTCTCCGCGTTCGCAAGCTGGAGGCCGCGTTCGCGTAAGGGGAATTTGTGGTTAGTAGATTTTTTTTGCTTCGCGTACACGAGGCTTTGACCGCGTTCGCGAAGAAGGTTTTTAAAGCCTGAGGAGAAATAGCCCTTGTCCGCAATTTTGGGCCTACTTTCACTAGTTTTTTGCAATTTTGGAGCTTTTCGAGAGGATTTGAAGAGGGATTCAAGAGATAACACCTGGAGGGATTCAATACCTGATCCAATGTTGATTCTTACTTGTTTAATCATAAAATATGTGGAAATTAAAGCCTAAAATTGGGGAATTAGGGCTTGAATTTGGAGAGTGTAAATTGGGAATTTGAGTGGACAATTGAGGTCCGATTTTGATTTTCTTAGTATGTATAAACTCGTGAGAGGATGAGAATTCTATTGATGTGACTTTTATCGGATTTCGAGATGTGGGCCCGGGTGCCGGGTTTGAGCAATTTTGGGATTTTTGACGTAAATTGGATATTTTTGAGCGGGCTTTGTTCCCTTAGCGTATTTTAATGGTTATGTACTAATTGTGGCTAGATTTAAAGCATCCAGAGGTCGATACGTGGGGCAAAGGCATTGTGGGCTAGAGTTTGGACCGGATCAAGGTAAGTAATGATTGTAAATGCTGTGCTGAAGGTATGAAACCTCGGATTTCACATCGTTGTGCTACTTTGAGGTGACACACACGGTAGATGACGAGCGTGGAGTCATGCACCGTTGGGGATTGTGACTTGGTCCGTCCCGTACGACTGCTAAGTCGTGTATTTGATTTGAAATCTTGTGATATTTCATATTTTAGAGATTGATATTATATTTTGGGCTGAATGCCACGTTTGAGGCCTTGTGCCGACCTGTTGAGACCCTTAGGGGCATTTTCACTATTTTTCATCACTCTACTTGTTCTGAAAGCATATCCTCAGTCATGTTTTACCTGTTTATTATTTCATCCGATTTTATCACTTTACTTCCTAAAATGTGAAAACTGTTTGGGCTGAGTTCCCGGTGTTACTAATGTTCTGAGTTATTGTGAGGTTGATGACTAAGATAAATCGAGGGTCTGATTGTGTGGTTGATGACCGAGATAGATCGAGGGTCTGATTGTGAGGTTAATGACTGAGAGAGAGGCCGAGGGCCTGTTTTCGCCGCAGTGATATAGAGCTTGGGCTGTAGGAGCCCCTCCGGAGTGTGCACACCCCCAGTGAGTGCAGTTGACTATATATAGATCGGGCAGCACGCCGCAACGATATATGGATCGGGCTGCGCGCCACAGCGGTTACTATATGGTACCTATTGAGTGTAAGTGCCGAGTGTGAGCGCTGACCGGTAAAAGTTGAGTCATGAGTGACTGAGAGGCTTGCCCGAGGGGCTATAAATATACATGTACTTGAGTGATGTTTTGCCTGAGAGGCCTGTCTATGAACTTACGGTTCTTTTTCACTCCACATTAAAGTGAGTTCCTATCGAATATGTTGATTTATATACTGCTTTCATTCATCTTTAGACCGAGCCTCTATTGAAAAAGTTAAATAAATGCTTTAAACAACTTTTATTTAAACTGAAGTTTTTAAGTTATGAAATGGTTATATATTTCTATTTTGCCGAGGGGTTTTGTATGAACTATGCTTTGCCCGTGGGGCTGATCATAATTTTCATCGCTTTCACTACACATTTATATGTCATTAAACCTTTATTAAAAGGGTTATAAAGATATTTTCCAAAGGATTTTGTTGAAGTTGGAAGTTTAACGAAATGAATTGAATGGTATCCTGTTTTGGGAACATGTTGTAATCATTGTGCTGCTATGACGTAGTTTATGTGATTTCTTACTGCTCAGTCTTTACTTACTCTTATTACTTACTGGGTTGGAGTACTGACATTACTTCCTGCACCTTATGTGCATATCCAAGTATTTCTGAGCTTGGTGGCAGTTTCATCGGAGTTAACAAGGTAGCTGCCTAGTGATCGCGGCTCTTCTTTCTCCCTCTTTATTCTTATGTAATGTTGTGACTTTTCCCAACCATTTTGGTCTTGATGTGGTTAGACAATTGTAGTAGATGCTCATGACTAGTGACACCCCAATGTTGGGCTTGTTTGTTAATTCGGCACTGTTCATTTAGACTTATATTATGAAATATTTATTTAATTAACGGCTTAAAAATGACTCTTAATGATTAAATGGTTAGTATGGGTGTTGTGTCGGTTGGCCTTGTCTTCACGAGATTCGCCATCGTGACTAGGTCAGAGTTTAGGGTCGTGACAACGAGTCAGTGCAAATGAGTCGATTTTGAATTCATTCTCTACTTTTGGTTCAAATTTGTACGTCTACAACATTATACAAGTTTGATACTAATTTTAAAAAACATGTATGAATTTTATTAATTGATATACCTTAAGTAATCCTTCCTTCAATTCATTTCCGTACTTGCTTATGAGAAACATGACTTTGCGGTCCTAAAGCAATAATCAAACAGATCCAGTACCGTCCATGACCCTAACTTGAAACTTGTACCGGAAAGCATGCTTAATTTAAGATATAAATATATATATTTTGACAGATAATGAAAATAGAGCTTTAGTTATTACCTATTTACCACTAAGTAACCTTCATTTTTATATTTTGAGTTTAGATAATGATAAATATTTTCCAATTTATTCCCCTTCTTTTTATACTTCTTGCAGTTGCCATACGACCACCCTCTCTCAAGTTCAAAATTTTCACTTGCAACAATCTAACAGTAATCTTCCTATTTAATAGATTGATAAAACTACTGATAATGGAGTGGAGAGATAGCATATATGTGGAAATTAGGAATGATATAAATTAGGTATACTTTATATTAGGAATATTACAATCAGTCATCCATCAGTAACCAAAATGCCAATTGAGAGCTGCCAATTGAGAGCTGAACATATGAAGCATGATTTGTGGTGAAATAGATTTTACATACAACTTCCTTATTAAATATATTAAAGAATGTAGTAAAACCAAGAAAATGATCAGGCATTTTTAATGAAGAAGAAAAATTGTAAAAATATATTCTAATAATAGTTAGGACTCTACAATATATGCAAAAAAGCACAACCTATGTTCAACTAGCTTGATTTTATCACACAACGACTTAGATACATGTGTTATTTATTGTAAATTGTGCATAAAATAACTATTAATATTAAAGGTCATATGACTTAATACTACACAAGATAGTTACTCACTTGATTCCATTAATTCACCAATTGTTTTAACTTGAACAACGCCCATAGCTAACTCATCCGAGACAGAGTAACTTTGTTGAGAGATGGTTTAAGTCAAACTCTTAGAATAACTATCTCTAACAGAAAATAATCTGTATTTTTGAAAGAATAAAACAGTCAGATATATATTTGAAAAAATTAATTTAAATATATATGCAATAAAAAAAATACATTAAACTGTATTTTAAACTCATCATATTAAGGAAAAAATTAGGATGCATTCCAAGTGCACTAAATATGAATCTGCCAAATAACATACATGTAAGATGTAATGAATATTTTTTCACAAAATAACAACATGTGAATACTTGCATTTTACCTTGTATAATGACTCAACCGACCATTTTGAGTTCTAAAATATTTTTGTGATTTGAGACTTCGAGTGACTTCATATGGTGTATTATGACTTGTGTTCTTGGTTGGTTTTATTTTCGAGTAGTTCGGGATGATTTGATAAAATGATTCTTAATTTGGAAGCTTTAAGTTGAAAGAATGGAGCAATGTTTGACTTTTGAGCAAATGACCATTGAATTAAGATTTGATAATTTCAATAGGTTTGTATGGTGATTTTGGACTTGGGCATATGTTCAAATTTTAATTTGGATGTTTTAAAAAGATTTTGGATCTATTTATTGAAAGTTGGCAATTTGAAAGATTAGAGTATTCATAGGTTTGACTGATAGTTGACTTTGGTGTTATCAGACTCTTATTATGGTTTTGAGACCTTGGATATGTTCATTTAGTTAGTTAGGACTCGCATGCAAAGTTTAATTGTGATTCGAAATGTCTAAGTGTGATTTAGACAAGTTTGGAGAAATGAAATATTTGAAAGTTAAGAGAATGATTTAGATCTTTGATTCTTTGTATTGATGTTATTCGTGGTGTTTATGAGATTGTGGATAGGTTTGATATTATATATAAACTTATTGGAAAGATTTGACGGTGTCCCAAAGAGGCTCAGGTGTGACTCAGAGTGATTTCAAATCATTTTGGTGATGCTCGAAGTAGCTGATGTGCTGCAATGCATCATAATCACAAAGAGGGATTGGGCAGATTGTATTTGTCCATCGCATTCGCGGATAAGGTCATGTTTTCGTATAGTGTTGGGGGAGGGGGGAGGGGGGTTAGAAGCTCCGCATTTGTAGGTGTTGGTTTGCTGTTGTATAAGGGATGAGACAAGCATGATATTGATCTTTGCATTCGCATAGCTAGTGAACACGTTTGTGTTGAAGAGATTGGAGCTAGGGCAGCGTGCTTCACTTTCGCAGGTTTGTGTCCGCATTTGCGTATGAGGTTGGTCGTTGGTCACTGCATTTGCGGTATTTCTTTCGCGTTTTCATTGTGTCATTTCATGCAGTGACACTGCTCTGCAATAGCGATGGATAGTACTGGACGACTATATAAGATGTTATTTCGGAATTTTGACTCATTCTCTCATATTTTGAACCCTAGACTTTGAGAGATGCGATTTTGGTTCGAGATTTTCATTTACGACTTTGGGGTAATTGATTTCTACTCATTTATGGTATTATTTCAAGAGTCTACATGAATTATTAACACTCAAAATACAAAATTTGAGATAAAATTTGGGGTTTTTTTTATAAACACTTGAAGAGAGTATATTTTGAGGATTTGGAAATTGATTTGGACTCGGTTTTGAAATCTAATCACATATTTGGACTCGACAAGTTATGGTTTATCAATATTTCGCATTGATTCAGATTTTGGGCATGCAAGCTTGGGTTGAAGTTTGTTGAATTCTTACAAAAATTTTCAAAGATCGAAGCTTTATGGATTGGGAGCTTTCTACAACATTGTTTGACTTGCTTGGTTAATAATTGGCTTGGAATTGCGTGATTGGAGGGCTAGAGAGAGGTTACTACGCGATTTAAGGTTAAAGGTTAGCCCAGATGAAGTAAGTATCTTGACTAATATTGTTGTGAGAGAATAATCCTTAGGATATGATCTCATTTGTCTAATTGGAATGTTTGAGAGGTGACGTATATGTGAGGTGACGAGCATATATTAGGGTGCTGCATATAATACATTACTAGAGTAATCTCTAGGTTGTACCATCTCTTGTTCGGATACTGTGCTTCCTGCTATAATGCTTTATATATTTGTATAACTATGTAAACTTCTCGAATCATGCTAGAGATCATGCATAGGTCTTGAATTCCTGTTGGAACATGATATTCATTATTGTATGGCATATTCGCCTAACCTGAGTTGTAGTTATGCATTTTGCACATGCATATACCTTACCATACTATTTTTTCTTATTCCATGAGTATGTGATTTAATATCCATTATTCCTATACATATGTTCTTGTATATGCTTTCTGTGTGATGGAATAGATTGACAACACATGAGTGGTCTGTAGGGCTTGAGTTATTATGGTATGTGAGTTGTCCATGCGGTTGTAGTGATTATGGCACGTAAGTTATCTGTGTGGTTATGACACGTGAATTTTCCATGCAGCTTGTGGATGAGGATCCATCTCCCTAGGATCACCCTCTTATATTTCTCTCTTTTGTGAGAAACCGACATATTTCTGATTGATGTGGATTATCGAAAAACTTATCAATAGATGGACTTTGCATCTCTTCTCTATTTGCAAACTCCTTGGATGTATACATGATATTTTACAGCATATCTTCACTATATGCTAGCTCCAAAATGTATACATGCCTTTTATGCACATCTTCTCTATATGATTCTTTAATTGATGAAATAATTCACGATATATAAATTCTCTATATGTTGATCTGCGTAAGAGGATTTCATATTTCATGAATATCTTCTCTATATGCAATGGTTGACGGATTATTTCATGCATATCTTCTCTATATGTGATCCTTGATGATTTAATGACGTTAGGTGCATATATTTTCTATATGTTGAGCTGTTAAACTGGTACGGACCATATGCTTATCTTCTCTAAATTCAATTAACGTCTTATATGATATTAAATGTGTATCTTCTCTATATACATAAATGTTATAAGACTTGTGAACATCTTCTCTATGTGCATCGGTTGGTTGTACTTGTATTTCGTGCTTAGATTTTGATATTGTTACTAGGTATATGTATATATTTTGAGATGTACAAGTTATGTAAAGTGAGTATCTTTGACCTTAAACCTTGTCACTACTTCATCGAGGTTGGTCAGAATACTTACTGAGTACATGGGATCGGTTGTGCTCATACTACACTTCTGCACCTTGCATGCATATCTTGGAGCTAAGTTGTTATGAATGACGAAGGCTAGTGTTAAAGTTCAAGCTGCCATTTGTTCATGGTAGTTTAAGACTTCATTTTTGTTTAGGGAAAACTTCATACAAGTGTTTTACTATTCTTTGGTATCGAAATTATATTTTTAATCTTAGTAGCTCATGAGTTGTACTACCAATCCTTGAGACTCTATAGAATTCAGGTATTTTTTTCATTAATTATTGATGATATTTCATTTGAGTAGTGTCATTTGTTGTTTGACTTACCTAGCCGGTTGAGTTAGATATCATCATGAATTGGAAGAATTTTGGGTTGTAACAAGTTGGTATCAAAGATCTAGGTTCCTAGGTTCTATGGGTCATAAGTAGATATTCTTGCAGATCAGTATGATGATGTCTATACTTATCTTTTAGAGGCTACAAGGCATCTAGAAAACATTACCTTCTTTCTTTCCTTATCGCGCAACATTGATTCTGCTTGAAACTTATATCTTTGATATCTTTTCAGTCACTCATATATGATGTTGAGCACTCGGTATCAGCTGTACATGGACAATTTGTGATGTCGTGGATGAGGTGTGAGATGTGTTTCAATGCTGTGAAGGCACACTAGTTTGGAGGACTTAAGGCTAGGATTAGACTGCAACTTGGGCTCGGTAGTTTCAGTGTGTCAAATTGCTTTCAATTGTAGCCCAATTCTGCACCTCAATTACACCCAATTAAATGACCCACTTTTTGATTTGGACCTTCCCCAAACCCAATTCACCTAACCCGCCCGGTCGCCCCATTCAATCTAGGCCATTGATCATTTTGATCAATGGCCACCATTTCTCTTTTCCTTTTTAATTCCGCCCAACCCCAACCCTAATTTCATTTATCAAAAGCCGCTGCCCCCAAATTCCCTCATCTCTCAGACTCTCTCTAACTCTCGAAACCCTATCCGCCATTAATGTCCTCTCCGACCAAATCCACAAGCGTCCATGGCCCGTCCATGGCTTCCCAGGCCATGGACGACCTGTACCCTCTTCCATTCACCCCCAAATCATGTTTGTTCGAGGTTTTGAGGCTCGATTTCAACAAAGCCTATTCAGATCCTCTGCCAATCTGAGTTTTTTTGGTTTCTCCGGCTCCGTTCCAGCATGTTCGAGCTTTGAAAAGGCCATCCGTGGTCCAGACTTGTTCAAGACCAGATCTTTCCAAGCCTTCTTGTTCCTAGGGTTTCTGAGAAACCATAAAAAAGGGCTTGTTCGAGGTTCTTTCTTCCTTTGTTTTCTTAGATCTGTGTCAGATCTGTGTTCTACTCGAGTTGTGGATACTTTTCCCTATTTTTATTAGTCTGTTCAACTTAGGGTTTTCAAAATCTTAAAAAACGACTCTTCTTCTTCTTCTTTCTTTAGGTGAATCTATCTGTTCATGTCACGTCTTATGTGTTTTTGCTTGATTTGCCATTAATATGTATGTTTCCCTATCTTTGCTCTGTTATTGCTTCTACTGGTTTTTCTACAAGTATGCTTACATGTCTACCTTGCATGTTCTTTTACTATTTCTCCTACTGAGATTGTTTGCCTTTACTGGGTTCGTTTGGGTTTCTGAACTTGTGTTTTTACTGCTTCCTAAGTTCTATATCACCTCTCTTCTCTTCTGAACTTATTTTGAGTTCTAAGCTTTCCCTTAAAATTGTTCTTTACAATTTTTCACTCTACTGTTTCTGATTTGCTATGTGTATCTGTGTGCTTTCTCATGGAACTTTGAAAGAGTTCTCTATGTTTCGTTATAAGGGCTTGCCTTCTCTTCTCTGTATCCTACTCGAGCTGAAATCCTATGTTTGGGATTTTTTGCGAGTTTTTGGTTCTAGGGTTCTACTTTAAAACCCTGGGCTCACTCGAACTCATGCTGAGTTTATAATTAAATTGGAATTCTTCTGCTTGTGATTTGAAACTTCCTATGCCGGTCCTCTCTCTTTGTTTGATACTGGTATGCTTTATATGCAAGTCTTTTTCTTTCGAAATGATTCTGCCAACTCGTGATTGATCCCAATCTCCGTTTACTAGGGCTCGATTGATTATTACTGATTTTACAATCAAGCCTCTTCCCCCTTTTCTGACTAAGTTCATTCAAAGATTTTTAAATTTTTGGCCGTTTGATTGATTTACTTTCCTTATTCTCTCAAAACCGTGTGCTATGGGTTACTTACCTTAAATAGACTATATGTATTTACCCTTTATTTGTATATTATGCACAATGTTGTTTATTCGATCCCCTTTCCTTAAATATTTCCTCCCTTTACTGATCAAATTGGGATTCCTTAATTAAATGCACCTCTGTTAATTGATTGATCATAATTGATACTGGACTATTTTCTTTCCTTGCCTGCTTGCCTGACTTCAAGTATAAATACCCGCACCTCTTTTGACATAGAGGGAATACACAAAAAACACCTCTGTCTTTGAAATCTGTTACTACTTGCTCTACTATTTTCTCTACTACTACTCTCTACTACTACTTTCTCTACTACTACTGAGCACTCTGCTCCTTTCTCTCCTACTGTCTGAATATTCTAGATTTCTTCTAAACCCCCAAGTGCTTGCTGAAGTTTTGAGTTTGCTCCTGTTAACTTTCTGGCTGTCTATTTGCTGTTGTTTCTCTACTGTACTAGAATTGCAACTGGTATGTTTCTCCTAGTTAAATAACACCCTCCTACTATGTGTTTACTTCTCCTCTTCTACACATCTTTACCTATGTGTTTATTTATGCTTCCCTGCACTATGTAACTGCATTCAAGTCTGTTCTGCTCTTTCTTTATGCATGCTGCATCTTTAGTCCTGCTATGCTTTCTTGTCCTTCCTTAATGTTTTCTGTATATGCTTTTCCATGCGAATCCCTTTCCCTCTATTCCCTTTGTATATGAGTACTGTTCTGAATCATGGTAGCACCTTATTGTTACCCATGATTCAGGACTAGGTTCTCTTGAACCTCTACTCAAACCAATCCCCATTCCCTCTTCCCCTTTATGTGCTGAGCCATGACTAGAGCCTGATGGTGTCCTAATCACCATCCAGGCCCAAGTTTGACTTCTAAAGTCTGCTTTTTATTTGTTTGGACCAAGTAAGGGGTCAGGGGTGTGCCAGTCTATGCCATGGCTGGTTATGACCACCCCCTTCTATGGTTCCCTCTCACTTTGCACTTACTCCTAGTTTCTAAGTTCTGCCCCCTTTTGGCAAGCCATGCTTTGGGACCCTTGAGCTCCTTCTGAACTTGGATGCATGAGGGCTGGTAATTCCATACTGCACTATTCTGTTACAATATTCTGTTATTCAGAGTGTAAGCACTGCCTTGGGTCCTTGAGGCTCTTTGGAACTTTGAAACACTCTGGGTAAAGAGAAGGCCTTGGAATCTGGAATCTGGATTTGGTGAAACACATGCTATTGGATATTGAGATTGAACTAGGCTGCTCGGGTCTAGCTGTAGGCTGTGATGTATTTTTTTTCTTGTTTACTTTCTTTCTTCTGGTTCTGTAATAATCTTGTAAAATAAGAACTCGGGGAATATTAGTGAAAGGGTGTGGGAGGGGTTTAGTTTACTTTAATGCACAAAAGGGTAGATATCATGCCTATAGGTTAATATTTTTAAGCACCTAGATACCATTCCTATAGGTTAATGCTGTTATTCAATCGCTTAGAAATCATACCTATAGGTTCAACACTTTAAATCACCTAGAGATCATGTCTATAGGTTTTTGCATTATTCTCAATTATTTAGAAATCATGCCGATAGGTTCAACGCTTTAAATCACCTAGAGATTATGTCTATAGGTTTTTGCATTCTTCTCAATTATTTAGAAATCATGTCTACAGGATTTAATGTTCAACCATGCTGCAACTCAGTAGATATCCTGTCTATAGGATCTAATAATCAAATAACTGATTGCATATAGAAATCCTGCCTATAGGAAATGCATGAACGCTAGGCGACTGTAAGTTAATCAAATACTCATTTCGAAACCTATCTAATAACAATCACGAGTCATAAAAAAAGCCAAGGTATAGATATCCTGCTTATAGGGGTTCAAACTTGCCAAATATGTGTTTACTAATCTGACAATTGGCCTTGAACGTTTTTCAACGAAAACTTGTCCAAACCTGTTTGCTTTTGAAATTCGTCCAAACTTGTTCGTTTTCAAAACTCTTATAAATACGCTTTTAATTCCTTTCAAACTTGCATTTTTCTTCTAATAACGTCTTTAAACTTCTGCCTGAATTTTTATTCATCTCATGAAGCTAATATTTCAAAACAGTCTTTAACTCATTCTTACTTTCAAAGTCTTTTCACTTTCGGAACTCTTCTTCACAACTCTACTGTATTTCACTTAAACAATTCTGATGATTTTCAAAGCCATCTCTGAACTTGTGAAATTTTCAATCTGCTGTTTCAAACTCTTTTGCATTAGGTTCTTAATTAATAAACTGTGTAAAATAACTCAACTTCTGACAATTGGATCCGGGTTGCCTAATGCAAACTTTTTATCCAACTCTATGTGTTAAACTAGTCTGTCCGCCGTTTAATTTTAATTTTAAGACCAAATCAGTATATGTAAGGCATGCTAGACTAAATGCTATGTGACTTACGGGGTTTTACATGAGCCTTTGTGTGTTTGTTTGTTCCTCATTACTTGCTACCTGTTTTTGTTTGTCGAAATTAGCATTTTGTCCTTTAAACTCCATACATGCCTCTATCCCTTTCCTTTCCCTTTAGGATTAGAAGTCCTAATACCCCGGGACTGATAGGTTGGGATGGGTAATAGCATGCAATATGTAACGAGACTAATCGCGCTTAATACCTTAACGGGATGGGAAGGGTAGAATATGGAAATGATGACCGGTGCGCTAATATCATATGCGACCCCTCTCCTGAGGAGTGTGTGCGGGGTATTGTACCGATGTGATCCATATTGTATTTAAACCTAGGACCTCTTTCCCCTTTTCTTTATTTGTATAATGTTTTTTTCTTAAATTTATGTTTTTTTTTCCAATTAATCTTTCTCTTTTAAAATCATTTATGTCCTTTCCCTTCCTTTCTAAAAATTTTAAATGTTGTTTGTAACTATTGTATGCAAACTTTATGTGTTTCTTTGTACTCTTCATAAAGTCACAATTAAGCACGGCCGGGAACCACACTAGTGGATCTTGAGGGGTGCCTAACACCTTCCCCTCGAGATAATCTCAAGCCCTTACCCGAACTCTGGTTTTCTTTCAAAAATCTTCTTATCTTCTTTTAATGTGTCCTAATGCACTATAATCATTAGGTGGCGACTCT
>MU716732.1:91482-111474 GCA_026770625.1 Nicotiana glauca | reverse complement strand
CTACCCAAGATTTGGTGTCACATACTCACGAACCACTAAGAATAAACTACATATAAAGGTCTGAAAGAAATATAACTGCTGTCTGTCTCGAAACAATGAGGCAACAGTATAAATGAAAAGCATAAGAAGAGACGTCGGGCCTGCGGACGCTGCAAGGCTACCTCAGTCTCGTGATAATAAAATCCTGCTCCCGAACTACTGCTGCTGCTGCTGCTCAAAACCTGGACCTGTGCAAAAATGCACAAAAGTGTAGTATAAGCACAACCGGCCCCATGTGCTGGTAAGTGTCTAACCTAACCCCGGTGAAGTAGTGACGAGGCTAGACTGGACACCACATAAACCTATGCAGTTATAAATATACAGCGAAAATCGATACCAAGTAATTAACAACATGGGAGGGGTGAAACATGCTATGGGGAAATACAATTAGCAGTAATCCAGAGTAATAACCAAACAGCTTAAAGTCCACCATGAAACAAGAAGTCAATATTCAGACATAATCACAGATATCAACAACAGTTGCGGGGTGCAACCCGCTCCATAATTACCATTGTTGCGGCATGCAACCCGCTCCACATATCACTGTTGCCGCGTGCAACCCGAACCACATTATTTATCATATATCATTGTTGCGGCGCGCAACCCTATCCTCAGTATCATTTGTTGCGGCGTGCAACCCGATCCTCAGTATCATTTGATAGTCTGAGTCCCCAAGCAACAGTCACAATGAAGGGACACATAGCAGACAAATACATAGCAAACATCCCAGCAAGGGAGCACAATTAATAGTTCAACCATCCTGGCAAGGGAGCACAATTAACAGTTCAATCATCTCGGCAAGGGAGAATACATTAAATACTTACGTCCCGGCAAGGGAATAATCAACAACGTTTCCTTTTTTCCTTACTTTACTTATCTTATAATTCACTTTACTATTCTGAGCCAATGCTCCAAAGAGTCCAGTCATTTCATATACTTTCAATATTCATATCACAATTCAAGCCAATGCTCCCGGGAATCAAATAATTATTTTACCGTTCACATGTTAATCACAACATATAGAATTTCTCCAATAAATATGGAATTCACAACCAAGTCATGGTAATCACATTATAAGGAAT
Organism: Nicotiana glauca; assembly: GCA_026770625.1. Taxonomy (NCBI): domain Eukaryota; kingdom Viridiplantae; phylum Streptophyta; class Magnoliopsida; order Solanales; family Solanaceae; genus Nicotiana; species Nicotiana glauca. The sequence goes on along the minus strand of MU716732.1, from coordinate 110,353 downwards.
CACGGTCATGCCAGACACCAATGTATAGATACTCGTCACCATGCCTATACATCGTACTCGATCACATGGCAATTAGCAATAAGACTCAACTCCTATTCCCTCAAGCTCGGGTTAGACCAAACACTTACCTCGAAGGTTTACGGCCAATTCAATCCTTAAGCAATGCCTTTCCTTTCAAATTTGGCTCCAATTCAATCGTATCTATACACAATTGATTTAATATCATCAATAATACTCAACAATCCAACCCAAATACCTAAATATAATCTTTCTAATATTTTGCCCAAAATTTGCAAAACCGGCCCCGGGCTCGCTTGGTCAAAACAGAAGGTTCGAACCAAAATAAATTCACCCATAACCCCACGAATCCAAGGATATAATTTGTTTTAAGATTCGACCCCTAATTGGGGTTGAATTACCCAAAATTCTCAAAACCCTAACTTTGCTCAAAACCCATGATTTCTACCTTAATTTCATGATTTAGGCTTAGAAACTTGCTAATTAATTAAGGAAAAATAAAGGAAATAAGTGGGAAATTACTTACTCGAGGGGTCTTGAAGCTTGGGGGCTTTAATGGCTTCCTAAGGCTTGGGAGAGAAGGGGGCTCGTGATAAAAAGTGAAAACTCCCGAGTGTACTGTTTCTGTTCTTTTAAAAGAAATCACTGGACGACATTACACTACGGGTTCGCGACAGTAGGGTCGCGTTCGCGATGAATAGCAGTTGGCAAGCATCGCGTTCACGGATAAAGGGATGCGAACGCGAAGAGAAAATATTAGGTGCTTCGAGAATTGGCCTAGGAGAACGCGTTATCCTGTACGCGAATGTGGTGGGAAATGGACTGGGAAATATGCGAACGCTGTCTGGCCCTCGCGAACGCGAAGAAGAAAAGAGGGCTGGGCCCTCAGAGGTTCATATCTCTATGCGAACGCGGACTAGTGACGCGAACGCGATGGAGGAACAAAATGAAGCATCGCGAACGCGTGTGGGGGAGTGCAAACGCGAAGAACAAATCCGGTCTGCAACAACTGAAGAAAATCTGCTATGTTTCTAAGTGAAAAACCACCCCGACACCCCTCCGAAACACTCCCGAGCCCTCGGGGCTCCAAACCAAATATACACACTGACTCAAAAACATCATACGAACTTGCTCGCACGATCAAATCGCCAAAATAACATCATTTACATAAAATCAAGCCTCAAAACTCATGATTCTCCTTTCAAAATTCATGAACTTCCAACTTTAGACATTTAGGTTCGAAACACGTCAAACGACATCCGATTTCGACCAAACTCTACAGTAAGCGCTTAAACAATATATAAGACTTATGCCGAGCGTCAAAACCAACATACGAGCCCGATACCATAGTCTTTTAATCAATTTTCATTTTCATTTTCCTTAATAATTTCAGAAAAATAATTTAACAGAAAAATTCATTTACTCAGGTTCTAGACCTTGGATTTCGACTCCGGGCACATGCTCGAGTCCCATATTTTTCTACGAACCTTCCGGGACCATCAAATTTCGGGTTCGGGACCGTTTACCAAAAATATTGACCAAAGTCAACTATAATCATATTAATATTAAAATTCTTCAATTGTTTCACAGAATTCACATATTCCAACATAGAAATTTTTCGGCTACGCACCGGGACTGCACACGCAAATCGAGGAAATAGAAAATGAGGTTTTCAAGGCCTCGAAAACACAAAACAGATGAGGAAAACAGGTGATGACCCTTTGGGTTGTCACAATCTGTAGGACTTAAGATTCTGCATGTTTAATTCTGCAATTTAGAAATCATGCCTATAGGAACTAAAAAATGGCCACAATAGAAAATGCGTTTGTAAGATCTATCGTTTTAGATTATGCATGTTCAATTCTGCATTTTAGATGACATGTTCTTAGGATCTAAATGGCTAAAATTAGATATCATGTCCATAAAGTTAAAATCAGTACCCCTTTGTTGAAACCATGCCTACATGGATAAAAATGAGCAACACTAGATAACCTGCCTATAGGGTCCGAATTCACTAAAAAATCAGTTCGATCTGAATCAATTTTCATTTTTATTTTTATGTGGTTTAGAAGGCATGCCGAAAAGATTTCCAAAATTGTTCGTTAAAAACTGCACTGATTTGCTATACCTCTGAATCAGTAATAGATATCATGTTCATAGGATTGTGTTCAAACACCTAGGTAAGCCTTAGGTGATAACAGCCTTAAAAAACTAATTTCGCCTTGTTAATTAATGACTAACGCAACCAGCAGGCAATCCTGATTCGGACTTCCTATATTAGTCATGTATCAAACTAGTCTGCCTTATCTATTAAAATCCCCTCGTCCTTAGTATTTTTAATCAGACCTAAAAAGTATTGCAAATCGTGCTATTTATGCATTTTGTCTTGAGGAGGTATATATGAGCCTTTATCTATTTACATACTTCACCTTTATATGCCATATTGTATATGTCGCCTTAGATTTTCACCTTTTGAAACCAAAATTAGCCCAATATCCCTCCCCTTTAGGAATAGTAGTCCTAAGTGCCTCCGGGACTGATAAGAATGGGGCGGGTAATAGCATGTAATAGTGGTCGAGACCAATCCGCACTTTAGTACATTAAATGCGGTGGGAAAGGGTAGATATGGATATGATGACTGGTGCACTAATACCACGTGTAACCCCTCTTCTGAGGAGTGATTACCGGGTATTGCATTGATGTGATCCATATTTTAATAAACTTAGGAGCCCCTTCCCTTTATTTCCCTTTTCTTTTAAAAACATTGCAACTCATTGTTTTAAAATCATCATTAATTGCTCTTTCATACTATGTTTATTTTTCAAACAGTTGTTTACTTAAATCCCCTCTTATTTGAGCCTTATTTGTTTATATATTAAATGCACCCAAATTCACAAAGAACTATCTGGCCGGGAACCACACTAGTGGATCTTGAGGGGTGCCTAACACCTTCCCCTTAGGATAACTTCAAGCCCTTACCCTATCTCTGGTTATCAAACGAACATAGAAATGAATCTTGAAGGTGTACTAATGCACCATAAATCATTAGGTGGCGACTTTTCAAAAATGCAAAACCCCTTTCCTAAACGGAACATTTTGACCTATACCAAAATGTCATAAATCCGATTTTGCAAGAAAAAGGGGGCACGAAAACATGGCGACTCCACTAGGGACGTTTCAGCTTTTACTATTTCAGATGGTACTTGTGAATTTTTAGTTTCCCTTCATATGGAATTACCTGTTTAAATTCCTTCAAGCATTTAATTTCTTTTACAAAGCAAAACTGACTTCTCTTCTTCTTTCCTTTTCTTTATTGCTACTTTACTATTATAAACTGCTGTATTTACTGCTTTCTTAAACATGCAAATACATGGCAATATGTTTTTTTGTTGCATAATCATGCTCAACATCATATTTCACTCGTGCCAAACAAATACCATAGCAACACTTATAATGAGTGGCTGCACTCTTCCTATATTATTACCCCTAAATTCGGAAAGGCGTATTTGCGGTAAAATCAGGCGATTAATGGTGTAGTCGACGGTTCTATTCCTTTCCCCCTTGAGTTGTCCGCTCAAGGGTACCATTCTGAAACCCCATAGAAACCTTATTTCATTTAAAATGTGCATGCATCATGGTCAAACCTAGTTGGGTCAGTTATGTTGTCCACATAATGATCCTTTAAGATAGCCTTGTCCAAAGTTTACTGGGTTTCTCTAAACCCAAATGGACATCACCACATTCTGTGCATTTATTTGGAGAACTAAAATGTGTCATGCTAATTGTTGGTATTAATAGTCGAGTCCGATAGGGGTAAGGGCCTAATCTTATTTTCCTTGTAGAAATATGAGGCACAAAGTCCCTAGATTCGGCATGGTCACCAACATTCATCCAAGGTTGGTAAGATGGTGGAGGGATCTTCACTCTAGTGATCAAACTCTCATCTGAAAATATTTGGGAAAACTACCTTTTTTCCTGGAAATCCAACCCAACAACAAGATCATAGAAGCTGATACTTTGTTTTGGGATTGTGAGAGGACTGTATTCCATTTCGGAGACATTGAAATGACACCCTTGCTAGAGGATATATGAGAGTTAGCCGGTCTAGTTTGGGAAACTCCGGGTTTGTTGATGCCTGAGAACTACAAAGGCAAGGGCTTCCTCAAAATAACGGGTCTGAAAAAGAATCCAGAGTTGACATGTCTGAAGGAATCCTACATACCCTTTGACTATTTGTATGAAAGGTACGTTCACAACAAATTCGACTGTACTTACCCTGATGAGTTTGCCATTACATCTTTGGGACACACCCATCGAAGGGTCTTCGTATTTATGTTTTGTTTCCTGGGGTTGATACTGTTTCTGACAAAGAAAGCAAGGATCCATACCAGACCAACCATGGTAACTAAAACCCTTATGGAAGGGATTGGCGGGCAACCATTCAGCATTGTGCCCATGATAATTGCGTACACATACCGATCTTTGGAAAAGTGTCAAAAGGGCGAAAAACACTTCGAAAGCTGCAATTTGCTACTTCAACTTTGGCTTATGGAGCACTCCAAAGGGGTGAATACTGGCAAGAGATCCAGCAGAGGGACTGGGATGATCACATCGCTTTCCATCATCCAAAGCAAATGAACTACATGCCCAATATGTTCGCTCAACTAGAAGATGCCAAGGGATGGGTAGAGCTATTTGGTAACCTAACCGAAGAACAGGTCAAGTGGATGTTCGAGTGGTTTCCGATCGAGGAATTCATCACCCGATCCCGAAATGTACCTTTTCTGATACTGATCGGTATGAGGGAAACATATCCTTACGTCCCTCTCCGAGTCATGAGACAGGACGATAGAAAATAGCTTATACCCAGGGTCAACAAGATGAGTCATTTCCAAGACGACTTCTAGGATGATGATAGTCCTCACAAATGCCAAGCTCAACAAATGTAGCATTGCAAGATCATAATGGGGAGAGACACCATCGAGCCAGACAGGTATCATGCTGGTTGCGCTCCTTTTTACTCAGGGTGATTGGAAGATAATCATGATAATCTGGGCCAGCCAGGATTTGCCCGAAGTCACAGAATCATAGATGAAAGGGCTGAGACATATGCCAAATACAATCAACTACGCAAAAGGATCTGGGAATATGAAAGCGAGCACCGCTAAATACAAGAGTCTAGCCAGAAACTAATTGAGGAATGGAAGGACATGGCTGTTAGTGACAACAAGCGACTGAGATGCTTGGAGCGAGGCATAGTGGAGTTGGAGAAGAAGTTTCTCAAGAGGGTCCAAGATTGCCAAAATGCTGAAAGGACCGAAGGCGGGCACCTAGCCAGGGCCTACCTATTACTGGGACTCCACAAGTCAGGAAAGCTGTTCGATGGAGCCAGACATGCCGAATCTGGTGAAGGTCCTTCTGGGACCAAGTAGATAGGAGTCTTTATTTTCACTCTATGTAATAAGGCCGATGGTCGTTAGTGATTTTTTATTTCCTGTTTATTTAAGTGTTAGTTTGGGATTCGTATATTTTATTAATAAGATGAGGCATTTAGCATCCTAAGTTCTCCAAATTAACTTGTCGCTAGGCCTACCTCGGGAACAACGAGGCTCCCAAATTAGGACACGCTCTATATTCATGCAGTATGTGTTTAAATATTGCCATACTTTTTATATACTCACTAACTTGGTTACCTTTTTTTTTTTTTTATTCCCCTCCCCAAAGGTTAGTTCGAGCACTCTGGCAACATACTCATGTTCCGTAAGATCCAAGGGCCCTCCACCCATTCCTCTTCTTAGTCCTATCAAAAACAAGAACAAAGGGAAAATGGAAGATTTGAACAACGCCAGAAAGGAGAACTCGACTGAACGCGTAGAGGTCACTCATGGTCATGGTACTCAGGTTTCCAAGGAAAATGCATCCCAACTCGAACAAAAGATGTTGAAATTCCAAGAAGAGCTTGATCAGGTTCGGAACCTAGCCAATCTATCCTTCTCCCTCAGCACCCCAGATCCTATCTTCCCTAACGGCCAAAACACCACACCTCCACAAAAGCAACTAAATCATCCCACTATTCCAACAAAGAATCAATGCAACACTTGCCGCACTCCAAACAACAATCCGTTACTCATCCCCGAACCTCAAGAGTTTGCAAATGACCACTTCCACTCCTACAACAACCCCATTTATGTGGAGACCGTTCCACTCTCTACCCAACCTATAGCTTTCACCCTTGAGTTTGAGGAGAAGGATTCACTCATCAGTAATTTGGCTGAAGAGCTTAAGAAGCTGACTAGCTGAATCCAAGGCGTTGAGGGGAGTAAAGGTATTGAAGGGTTGAACTATGAAGATCTCTGGATACAACCAGATGTTGAACTACTAGAGGGGTACAAACCTCCCAAGTTGGAGATGTTTGACGGTACAGGTGATCCGAGGGTCCATCTAAGAATATACTGGGACAAGCTGGTCGGAGTAGGAAAGGATGAAAGTATCCGTATGAAACTATTCATGAGGAGCCTGAAGGGAGATGCACTATCCTGGTACATCATCCAAGATCCTAAGAAATGGTCAAATTGGGTAGGTATTGCCTTTGATTTCATGCACAGGTTCAAATTTAATACAAAAAATGTGCCAGATGTATTCTACATTTAGAATATGAAGAAGAAGCCTACAGAAACATTTTGCAAGTATGCTACTCGCTGGAGGTCGGAAGCATTTCACAAGTATTATAAACGGCTAATGTTGATTGAAAATCATAAGTTTTCAGACATCATCAAGCCAAGAGAGCGAATTGAAGAAGGTATTAAAAGCGGCATGGTTAAAAACTTTGAGGCCTTGAAAGCCACAAATAAGGCCTTGTAGTCTGGTGGTATGTCTAATAAAAGAGATGTAGGGACCGTAATGGTCGCACAAAGGACCAAGTGTCCCATCAAATACCAAACCTATTATATGCCCCCACTCACATATCAGTCAGCTCCAAACTACCAAGCCCCGGCACTAACTTATCAGTCACCTTCACCTCCCACATATCAGCCTACCTCGCCTAGATATTCCCAACTCGCACATGTATACCAAGCCTACAATGCCCAACCATATTATCACCGATCACCCCACATGCCAAAATGTTCCTAGGCCCTGGCCTAGCTTTGATTGGAGGCCCCCAAAATAATACACAACCATTGCCGAACCCATTGATCAGCTATATGAGAGACTCAAAACCACCGGTTATGTCACCCCATCGCTGCTTCAACCCCTAAGAACCCTTCTCAGTGGGTTAAACCAAACAAATCTTGTGCATACCATTATGGCATAAAGGGATACCCCATCAATGAATGTCGTTCTTTAAAGGACTAGATACAGTACTTAATTGATAAGAAGGTCATTGTAGCAAAAGAAGCTGCTCCAAATTTTTGTAACAACCCCTTATCGGAGTACAAGGGAGGGGTTGTTCACATGATCGAAATAGAGGATGATTGGGATCCTGAGGGATCCATTGTATTGATAGAGAAGGCGATGATCGAAAGAAGCCAGCAGTTACTCTTAACCCTATCATGTCCCAAATTCAACCATCCGAGGTCACGGAGGTAGATGTGTCTATCCCGCTTGAGTTTGAAGCAGCACCATTAGCCAAAGCACCGACACCGTTTGAGGTTACAATTTTACCACCCAAGGAACATGTCCCATTTGAAGTAAAGGTAGCCGTACCAATTCCAGTGGCAATGGCCACCATGCCGTCATTCCATAAAAAAGCTATCCCTTAGGATTATGCGGCCGACGCTAGGAGGAAAGGCAAATTTAGGCTCGAAGAAACTATTACAGCACAGGGTATGACAAGGACTGGAAGAGTCTATACCCTAGAGCACTTAGCTGAGTCAAGTAAGCAAGCTTCCATCTGGCTACTCATCATTGAGACAGGCGCAGATGACCTTTGGAGGAAGATATAAGCCAAGGAGTATTTAATCATTGACCAACTACACGAAATGCCAGCACAAATATCTATCATCTCTTTGTTGCAAAACTCCAAGACACACAAAAATGCTCTGTTGAAGGTGTTGAGTGAGGCATACATGCTGAGTAACATCACTAGTGGAGAAATGACCAATATGGTGGGACAAATGTTAGAAAGCCACAAAATCACTTTACATGAGGAAGAGCTGCTGCCTGAAGGGCTGGGTCATAACAAAGCATTGCATATCACCGTACAATGTAAAAACTACTTCATCACTAGGATCCTAATTGATGGGGGATCCAACCTTAATATATGTCCAGTGATAACACTCAAGAAGCTGGGTAAAGGACTGCATGAGATAAAAGAAGGAGCAATCAACATGAAAGCTTTTGATGGATCCCAGAGGTCCACCATCTGTGAAATTAGCCTGTGTCTTCAAATGGGACCGACTTGGTTCGAGGTTGAATTTCAAGTAATAGATGTGCCAACATCCTACAACCTGCTGTTAGGACGCCCTTGGATTCATTCTGTAGGGGTTGTGGCTTCGACACTACATCAAGACATGAAATTTGAATGGAATCACCAGGAAGTGATCATTCACGGTGATGGCAACAATCCTATATACAACCGTCACACCATTTCGGTAATAGGGGGAAGAAGAAAGTTAGGTGGAGAGACCTACCACCATATCGAGCGAGTCAATGCTGTTGACAAAGATAAATAGTGGGACAACAAGATCGAGAGTATATTAAATTGGAGTGGGTACGATCCTGGCAAGGGGCTTGACAAGAACCTCCAGGGGATTGCTAAACCCTTAAAGCTCAAGAAGCACGACACTACTTTCAGTCTGGGGTACGAGTACACTTGGGAAGAATTTAACAACTGGTTGCCGCCATGGCGTGGTCCTTACTATCCGCTGGAACAACCGATACCACCTTTGGAGTAGACTTTCCAGTAGGCTAACATATTTATGGGACAAACGAAGAGGAGGCACTTCCTGCGGTGAAGAACCTATTCTTAGAAGACAATGACATGGACCGCTGTGTTGTTTTTGATGATGAGGGGGAAGGTCCTTCCATACAAGCTGTGAGTAGAGGGGCATACCTCAATAATTGGACCGTATGGACCACCAGAGCCCGACGAGCCTTGGGGTAGTAAGGCGAAACAAACATCATGCACTGTTTTTATTTTTTTACTAGATAATTTTTTCTTTTTGCATTTTTGATTTCTGCAATAAGATCTTCAATGTTCAAAACAATTATGAAATTTATCAAAGCATTTCGATTTTTCTTATAAATCAGCACTTATCTTATACTTATGTGTTGTCTCATGACTTTACTTATACAACATTACTATTACTTATCTTGATGAACCAATGACTGTGACATGCAATAAGACAACACAACAAACAGACATTGATTCAAAAGAAGATGACATACCCTTCGGAGATCATCAAAGAAGTTGAGAACTTTGAAAATAGACTTAAGTCCAACCTAGACGAGACTGAAATTGTTAATCTGGGAGATGCAGAAAACGTCAAAGGAGATGCGAATCAGCGTTCATTTGTCGCCATCAGAAAAAAGGAATACACGGACTTTCTAAGGGAATATGAGGACATATTTGCCTGGTTATATGATGACATGACTGGTCTAAGTACATCTATTATGGCTCATAAACTGCCAAATGGTCCGACATGCCTGCCAGTAAAGTAGAAGATCAGGAAGTTCAAGCCAGACATGAGTTTGAAAATCAAGGAAGAAGTAACTAAGCAAGTCAAAACTAAAGTTCTCAGGGTAGTTGAGTATCCTACATGGTTAGCCAACATTGTGCCAGTACCAAAGAAGAAAGGGAATGTGAGAGTCCGTGTCGACTACCGGGATCTCAATCGGGCCAGTCCGAAAGACGACTTCCCCTTGCCAAATATAAACATCATGATCGCCAATTGTGCCAAGCACGAGTTACAGTCATTCATTGATTGCTTTGCCGGTTATAATCAGATCTAGATGGATGAGGAAGATGCTGAGAAAATGGCTTTCATTACGCCGTGGGGAAGGTATTGTTACAAAATGATGCTGTTCGGCCTGAATAATATAGGGGCCGCCTATACAAGGGCCATGACTACCACTTTTCACGATATAATACACAAATAAATTAAGGTTTATGTAGATGATTTCATCATCAAGTCCAAAAAGTCCATTGGTCACATGGAAGATTTGAGGAAGTTCTTTAATAGACTGTGAAGGTACAACCTAATACTGAACCCCACAAAGTGTGCATTTGGGTTCGCGCCGGAAAGTTGCTTAGGTTTATTGTGAGCCACCGGGGAATAGAATTTGATCCATCAAAGGTCAAGGCCATTCAGGAACTTCCACCGCCAAAGAGCAAAAAAAATGTGATGAGTTTCTTGGAAAGACTTAACTATATCAGCCGGTTCATAGCACAGTCCATGGTTATCTGTGAGCCAATCTTCAAGATGTTGAAGAAGGACGCTGCTACCAAGTGGACCGATGATTGCCAAAAGGCCTTTGACAAAATCAAGGAATACCTATCAATACCACCAGTCTTGGTCCTGCCCGAGCCAAGTATACCCCTACTACTATACATCGCGGTACTAGATGGGCGTTCGATTGCATTTTGGGGAAACATGATGAAACAGGGAGAAAGGAACATGCCATTTACTGTCTCAGCAAGAAGTTCACTCCCTATGAAGCCCGGTATTCTCTGTTAGAGTGAACCTATTGTGCTTTGACTTGGGTATCTCAGAAGCTAAGACATTACTTATGTGCCTATACCACGTATCTCATATCAAGGATGGACCCTTTAAAGCACATCTTTCAGAAGCCCATGCCCACTAGAAAGCTAGGCAAGTAGCAAATCCTGCTGAGTGAATTTGACATTGTCTACATAACTCAGAAGGCAATCAAGGGACAAGCACTAGTAGATCACCTTGCTGAAAATCCCGTAGATGGGGTATACGAATCTTTGAAAACATATTTTCCCAATGAAGAGGAATCATTCATAGGAGAAGACATTGCAGAATCCTATGATGGTTGGAGAATGTTTTTCGATGAAGCAACAAATTTCAAATGAGTTGGCATAAGAGTAGTCATGGTATCGGAAATCGGTCATCATTATCTGGTGTCCACTAAACTCAAGTTCCCGTGCACCAACAATATAGCAGAATATGAAGCCTGCATCTTAGGGCTCAAGATGGTCATTGACATGAACATTCAAGAGTTGCTAGTAATTGGAGATTCAGACTTTCTTATAAATCAGGTACGAGAAGAATAGGCAACCAAGAACTCTAAGATACTTCCTTATCTGCAGCAGGTACAGGAATTGAGAAAGAGGTTCACAGAGACGGAGTTTTGTCATGTTCCCAGAATCTAGAATGAGTTTGCCGATGCATTAGCTACCCTATCATCTATGATACAACATCCGAATAAGAATTTCATTGATCCCATTCCAGTGAAAATTCATAATCAACCAGCTTACTGTGCCTATGTTGAAGAGGAAGCAGACGGAAAGCCTTGGTTTCATGATATCAAGGAATATTTGGCAAAATGGGAGTACCCGGAGCTTGCAATCATATTCAGAAATGCACACTATGTAGATTATCCAACAATTTCTTCCACAACGGAGGAATCCTATATAAGAGGACTCCTGATTTGGGGACTACTGAGGTGTGTCGATGCAAAGGAAGCATCCAAGCTGCTAGAGGAAATTCATGCTAGGCCTGTGGTCCCTATATGAACAGTTTTGTCTTAGCAAAGAAGATACTCCGGGCTGGTTACCTTTTGATGACTATGGAAACAGGCTACATCCAATATGTCCAGAAATGCCATCGCTGTCAGATACATGCAGACATGATAAAGGTGCCTCCAAATGAGCTTAATGCAATAAGCTCGCCGTGGCCGTTCGTCGCTTGGGAATGGATGTTATTGGACCAATCGAGTGTGCCGCTTCCAACAGGCATAGGTTTATTCTAGTAGCAATTGACTATTTTACAAAATGGGTCAAAGAAACATCTTACAAAGCAGTGACTAAGAAGGTCGTGGCAGACTTTTTTTTGCGACCACATTGTTTGTCGATTCGGAATTCCAGAGTCAATTATTAATGATAATAGCTCCAACCTCAACATCGACTTGATGAAAGCTATGTATGAAACCTTCAAGATCATACACAATAATTCTACAGTCTACATGCCTCAAATTAACGGAGCTGTGGACGCCACCATTTAAAATATCAGGAAGATATTGAGGAAAATGATAGAGAAGCATAAAAAGTGGCATGAGAAGTTATCATCTACTCTGTTAGGATATCGCACCACAGTCCGCACATCAACTGGGGAAACCCCTTATATGTTGGTATATGGTACAGAAGCCGTCATTCCTGTGTAAGTAGAAATTCCTTCCTTAAGGATCATACAAGAAGCTGAGCTCGACGATGTAGAATGGGCAAAGAGTCGTTATGAGCAACTAGCTCTCATAGATGGGAAGAGAATGAATGCAGTTTGTCATGGTCAACTGTATCAGAACATAATGTCCAGAGCCTTCAACAAGAGAGTCAAGCTGAGGCAGTTCACACCGAGGCAGCTGGTATTAAAGAAATTTTTTCCGCATCAGGATGAAGCCAAAGGAAAGTTCTCTCCCAACTGATAGGGTCCATACATGGTTCACCGGGTTTTGATAGGAGAAGCCCTCATACTTGAAGAAATGGACGGAGAAGTCTGGTCAAAGTCGATTAATTCAGATGCAGTCAAGCGTTACTATGTTTAATCTTTATGCTTTCCTCTATGATGTAATTTTAACTACGTCTGACCCGATTCTCGTTTAAGAGAGGATACGTAGGCATCCTTATGGGTTTGGTGACAATTAAATAAAATTTCATTTCCCCAAAATTTGGAAACTGGGGTAGAATTTTGAGGAGGACCCTCAAAATTTCAAAGCAATTCATCCGACCGTCGTATGAGCAGCAGTTAGAAGCATCAACCTATCAAACTGGGACAGAATTTCGAGTAGGACCCTCAAAATTCCATAGTAGGAGATGTTGCAATGTCTCAAACCACGTCAGAATCGTCGGTTCATCTAAAAACTATTTTATTATACATTTATGTGATACTTTTACAAAATCATGTGTGTTTATTTATTAAAAATGCTTCGTTTAGCAATGCTACCACAACGATACATACAGTACAACCAGATCAAAGCCAAGTAGGTCGTGCAGAGCCAGCAGGGATATAAACTAACCTCCCCCCATTTACAAAATTTACGATTTTTCTTTGGATGCAGGCACTTGATCATCGAGCATACTATACACTCACAAACATTGTTCAGGAATAAAACTCTTAGAGCCATTACGTTTACCCACATTTTCTATCCACACACACCATTGACATTCCATGTGTCATAGTGTCCCCAGTAGTCATGATATCGCAATCTGTTATCAACTAAGAAATCTCTATTGCCATTTCCCCTTTTATTTTTTGTATAAGGCTAGCATTCTGCCTTCCGAGACTAAACGCTGTCTCCATTTGCATTTTCTGCGTTTCATAAGGCTACCATTCTTCTTTGCAACTTGCATAAGGCTACTATTCTGCCTTTTGAGGCTAAATGATGTCTCCATCTGCATTTTCTGCATTTCATAAGGCTACCCTTCTGCCTTCCAACTTGCATAAGGCTACCACTCTGCCTTCCAACTTGCATGAGGCTACCATTTTGCCTTATGAGATTAAACGCTGTCTCCATCTGCATTTTCTGCATTGCATAAGGCTACCATTCTGCCTTTTGAGACTAAACACTGTCTCCATCTGTATTTTCTACATTGCATAAGGCTACCATTCTGCCTTCCAACTTGCATAAGGATACTATTATGCCTTTCGAGACTAAATGCTGTCTCTATCCACATTGCACGGCTGAAAGATCGCCACATTGCACGACTGAAAGTTTGCCATATTGCATGGCTGAAAGATCGCCACATTGCACGGTTGAAAGATCGCCACATTGCACGGCTGAAAGATTGCCACATGTTATTTCATTTCATGGGCTAAAATATCGCCAAATTATCCAAAGGCGTCATTGTTCGGAGGTACCATCCTCATAGCCCGAGAACACCATGTCATGGCCTGAGGATCCCTTTTCAATCTTTTGTATATTGTTATTTAAAGACATCATGGTTTAGATGCATCATTTTCATAGCCCGAGAGCATCATTTCATATCCCGCGAATCCTTTATTATACGCTTCATGGCCCAGGACATCATGGTCTAAGGACGTCATCCTAACCGTCCGAAGGCAACATTCATGGTCCGACAAAAATTTGCATCATGTTTAAATTGTGCACAATATATGCTTGTATTACTTATTTGTATTACTTATTCAAAAAGCTTTTTGAATCCTTGCACAACAGTCATAATCGAGATTCCATTGGCTTAAGAGGGCACGGCGGTAGGCAGTCATTGCTTCAGAATAGCAACCAGCTTACTTCTATAGCTCTGGAAGGAGCTCAACAACATGGCTGAAAGTTTCTTGCAGCTTATTCTCCACAAGTACATCAGGTATTCCATTATCGAATATCTTCTCTACAGCATCAAGCACACTTTGACACTCAGGAGCAGCTTTTACAAATTTCCAACCAAAGAAAGGTCTGTAAATAATCAAATCAAACAATCGAGGCAACCCCGGTAAGGCTAAGGTCATTGTCTTGGCGTGACATTCCAATATAGTATGATAAGGTCATAGCCAGTCCATCCCTAAAATGACATCAAAATAGACCATATCGAGTAGTAGGAGATCTACACAAGTCTCAGGAATTCCAATGGTAACCACACAAGAACAACAAACACAATCTACAATAATAGCATCTCCCACAGGGGTGGAGACAAACACAAGAGTGCTCAAAGAATCACGAGGAACAACCAAATATGAAGCAAAATAAGAACGACACATATGAAAAAGCAGAACCTGGATCAAATAGTACTGAGGAGTCCCTACTATAAATTGAGATCGTACCTGCGATAACAACGTAAGATGACTCAGCCTCATGCCTGGCTAGAAAAGAATAGCATTGGGGTTGGGCCCCACCAATCTAAATTATATCTCGAGGACGGGCCCTATCTGGCTATCCTCCACCTCAAGCAGCTCGACCTCCACCTCTAATGCCTCGACCTCCACCTCTAGTTATTTGACCCCTACATCTAGTTGGCTGAGCAGGTGGTGAAGCACTTGGTGCTAGAACATAGTACGAGAAGCCAGTTGCTATTGCTTGATGCCCAAGGTAAAAACCTAGAAAAGTTCCTCGGATTGCCATAAGTATAACAAGACCTCGGCTGCTGTGACTCCTGACCCTAAAACTGGCCCTGTCAGCCTGAGTAACCACCTTGAAATCTCTAGAGCGAATGTGCACTAATAGGAGCTGGTGGTGCACTATAGGCTAGGAAATCAAAATACTGCATATGAGGGCCACGACCACCTGAAGCACCGTGAGAATCCTTGAATACTGAATTAAATGGCCTAGGAGGATGGTTTTTACCAAAAGTACCCATTCCTTCAGACGAGGCACCACTGAATCCTTTAGAATGATGAGGTCTCTTCTCAGGTCCCTGACCACTCCCCTGAGCTTGTACCATCTCGACTTGCCTGGCGACATTGGCTGCCGCCTAAAAAGAAATCTCACTCCCAGACTCCTTAGCCATTTGGAATCTAATAAGCTGAGCATGTCCCTCAATAAACCTCATCTCCCTCTCTTTCTATCTATCTCTCGGTATGAAGTAGAAGAATAGCATGATGGGCTAGATCCACAAATCGAGTCTTGTACTGAGTAACAGTTATAGAACCGTGATGTAGAAGCTCGAACTGTCTCGGATAGGCCTCTCTCTAAGTGATAGAAAGGAACTTGTCAAAAAATAGTTAAGAGAACTGGTCCCAAGTAAGATCCGACAACCCAGATAGCCTAGTCAACATATAATCCCTCCACCATTTCTTGGTGGAAACCGACAAATGAAATGCATCAATGTCGACCCCATTGGTCTCCACTATCCCCATATTTCGTATCACCTCATGAAAACTGTCTAGATATTTATGGGGATCCTCTGACGATGAAGCGCTGAAGTGAACTAGATAAAGACTCAAAAGACATAGCTAATCCATCACCGATCTCTACCGAAGGCTCCATCACTGGTGCTGCTACTCGAGCTCTGGCTAAGCCCTGCCCCTTCCTCGCCTCTGGCATAGCCATTTCCTTTGCTCCTCGTAGGAGCTTCCACTGAGGGCTCGGGCTGTTTCTCAACTGAAGATATGGCATGTGTTCTCGCCATCTGTGAAAGAATAAGAGTAGAAGAGTTCAATTAGTATTGAGAGAAAAAAATTGCACAACAGAGAAGAATAAAAGTGAACTTGTTCCTAAACTCTGTAGCCTCTAAGAGATAAGTACAGATGTCTCTGTACCAATCCCCCATACCCTACTAAGCCTGCTCATGAATTATTAGAGCTAGTAAACTTAGTGCTCTGATGCCAACTTGTCACGACCCAGAATTCCACCATTGAGACCGTGATGGCGCCTAACATTATACATGCTAGGCAACCAACATTAGATGTTTATTAGACAATCCTTTTACATTTCAGTAACAATAAGCAATCTATAATAAGTCAAATGAACAAGTAAGTAAATAACAAGTTTGATATATACTATCACTACCGAGAATTCAGAGTCATAATTGATGAACATTTTAGGATTTTTATTTGTTTGAAAGAAAATACAATGATTTTGGGAAATAGAGAAAATAGTAAAGTATAGGGTATAGAAGGGGAAGTCAGGGCCTGCAGACGCCGACATGTCAACCTTGGATCTCCTTTATAATGAAGTTAGCAGCTCGTCTTAAGATCAGCTCGAACCCATACTAAATCTACACAGGAAGTGCATAGTATAGTATCAGTACAACTGACCCCATGTACTAGTAGATGTCGAGCCTAACCTCGGCGAAGTAGTGACGAGGCTAAGACAAGAAACCCACAAACAATATATGCATTATAACAATACATATACTAATAACAACAGTAAAAGAAGAACAAGACAGGCAAAAGTGGGAGGAGGACATGCTGAGGGGATCACAAGGTAGAGAATCACGGCCATAAAGAAACTTGAACAACTATACCTTGAATCAATAATAACAAGTAAACATAGTAAAGTAAAATGCACGGCATCTTCGTTCTATTACTCTCAACCTCACTAGATAATCAATAGAAACTACATTGTATAACCCTTCGTGCATTAGCTCTCACATAACATGGAACAACATTACCCTTCATGCATTAACACTTACAAAACATGGTACGACATCATCCTTTGACCATTAACACTCTCCCTCCCCAAAGCAAAGAACAATAACAACAAGGAAATAGAAATATCGGGAACAAGTCTTACTTCAACAATTGGTTCCCACAATACCAACATCAACTTTGAATCAATACCAAAATCCGTAAATATGATAAGAACGATCAACATAACGATAAACCAATCGAAGCATGTGAAACTTGATCACATAAAGCTAAATGAATAAGACTCACTCGCATTCCATGACTCGACAATAACGAATAGGTACTTTTCACGTCACCTATACGTTGTACTCAACATTCAAACACGTAACAAATAAGCAACTAATACCTAATCCCTCAAGCCAAGGTTAACCAGGACACTTACATCACTCCAACGGCCAACTCAAAGCTCAACCACCGCTTTTCCCTTCACACAAGCCTCCGGACTTATAGAATCAAGCAAATTACCAACCAAATAATTCAATTTAACCCTTAGGAGCTGCCCATGATAGCAAAGAATTTAGTTTAGGGCATTTTTGAAAAAGTAACCAAAAGTCAACATCGGTCCTGCTTGATCTAAACCCAAAATTCGAACAAAAACTCAATTATCCATTCACCCTCGAGCCCGGATATGTTGTTGGTTTTGGAATGTAACTTCAATTTGAGGTCTAACTCCCCAAATTTCAAAATTCCTAGTTTATACCCAAAAACTCCCAATTCCACCATGAAAATCATAGATTTTAGGTTGAAATCGTGTAAAATAAAGTGAAAGATTATAAGAAAATAGTTTAGTTAGAGATTTTTACATGATTTCTCCCTTTTTAAAAACTATTCTCATAAATGATAGTAGGCTTTATTTATTCCAAAAATGGCACATTTGTTTTTATTTTTTTAGCACTTTTACGTTGATAACTCCATTAACTAAGGGATCGCTCTATATTAATACACTTTTTACTACATTTCCTTTTCCCTCACTCTTCCATAATTTCTTTTTTTTTCTTCCATAAATAATACTTACCAAAATATATCAAAGATTTTGAAAGAAGAATATCTCAAAAATAATTCCCATTACACAATGAGTATTTTTTTCTTTATTCTTTTTTGAGTTATAAACTTTTTTCAGTACAATTTTATTTTAACTCAAAATATACCTGTAATATATTTCAAGAATATTAATTGTGATAATTTACAATGTCAATATTCCATCAATATATATATATATATATATATATATACATATATATATATATATATATATGTATATATATATATATATATATATATATTGATGGAATATTGACATTGTAAATTATCACAATTAATATTCTTGAAATATATTACAGGTATATTTTGAGTTAAAATAAAATTGTACTGAAAAAAGTTTATAACTCAAAAAAGAATAAAGAAAAAAATACTCATTGTGTAATGGGAATTATTTTTGAGATATTCTTCTTTCAAAATCTTTGATATATTTTGGTAAGTATTATTTATGGAAGAAAAAAAAAGAAATTATGGAAGAGTGAGGGAAAAGGAAATGTAGTAAAAAGTGTATTAATATAGAGCGATCCCTTAGTTAATGGAGTTATCAACGTAAA
>MU716732.1:33019-91008 GCA_026770625.1 Nicotiana glauca | reverse complement strand
TATATGTATATATATATATATATGTATATATATATATATATATATATATTTTATAGCACATATATAACTTATATATATATATCATAATACATTATTGTATCGATATTATTCAAAGTATATTTCTAGAATACACCTTACATAAAATCTAATCTAAAATATTAACATGCCATTAATATGTATATAGAAGACAGAAAATATGTCACATATACTATTTATATGCAAATAATTTCTACAAATATGCATTGTTATATTAGTGCAAATTATAAATGGCATGTTAATAATATTTATTTAAATATAAATAAGTGTATAAATAACATATGAATATATACATGATTTTTCCTCAAAAAAATATGATTTATAATATACCACAAATATACATTGTTATTATTTTTCACAAAATATATATATTTTATTTCATAGGAATATCCAAATATATTTTTTTTTCTAGGATTAAGTTGAATAAAAAGGTCCATTTATAAAAAGAAAAAAAATTATTATGGAATGGATCGATGATATATATTAAAATATGAAGACGTATATAAACAACATATGCATATATACATGAAATTTCCTAAAAAATACATGATTTATAATTTATATATACCACAAACATACATTATATTTTTTTTTCATGAAATATATGTATTTTATCTCATCAGAATGGAAAGATGTATAATTTTTCTACATTACATTATATAAAAAAGTCCATGTGCAAAAAAGAATAAATCTGCTATGGAATGGATTGGTTTCTAATGAAAACATAAAATGTGTTATGGAATGGAGAGAAAAATAGGGAAAAAAATTAAATACTAGGACGACCCTTTTTAAGCAACTTGATTCTTGTTGATTAGAATTGAATTAAATCTGCTATATGCATACATATTTTACTGCCATATTTTTTAGTAATTAATTAATGCTAATCTGTTGTATTATATTTTTAATTGTGTGCTACTAATCAAAGCAGCCCGATTACTTACCTATGATTTGGGGAAGAAAAGTTCTTTGGAAAATTACCTCTTGTGTTTTAGCTTTTGAAAATTTGAAGAATGAATCAAAAATCCTGTCCAAAAGTCATTTTGATTAGTTGCAGGTGTCGCATTTGCAAGCTGGGGTTCGCAGATGTAAGACCGCAAATGTGAAGAAACTATCGCAAATACGAAGGTCTCCCCATTCCTGCTCTCATCGGAAATGCGAAGAAAATCTCACAAATGCAATCCTGGCCTTCCTCAATTGCGACCAATTAATCGCAATTGCGATCAATACCTTCCCAAATTCCTTTTTGCAATTGTGAAGGAAAGTTTGCAATTGCGAACTCTGCTGGCCTAGCTTCTCCTAGCAAATGCAAGAATTAGCTTGCGAGTGCGGAACCTGCAGAGGTCGGATATGCAATTCCTTATCTCGCATTAGCAAGATCAGTGGCCTACACCAGCAATTGAAACATCAGCAATATTCTAAGTCCTATTTTAACTCTATAACCTATTCGAAACTCACCCTAGCACTCAGGGATCCAAGCCAAACATGCACACAGGTCTTGAAAAATCATACAAACTTGCTCGCGTGATCAAATTGCCAAAATAATACCTAGAACTACAAATTTAGCATCTAATCAAATAAAATATTCAATAAAGCCTTAAAACTTCTAATTTCTCAATCGGACATCCGAATCACGTCAAACCAATTCCGTTTTTCAATAAATTTCACTCACAATTCATAAATATGATATTGAACCTATACTGGGTTCCGCAACTAATATACGGACTCGATATCCAAAAAGTCAAACACTTCCATTTCATTAAGCCTTTAACTTTCAAATTTAAACAAAGTCCGATATCTTGGGCTAGGGACTTCCAATTTTGATCCCGGGCAAAGCTCAAGTCGCAAATTACTATACTGACCCACAAGGGCCGTTAAAATATGAATCCGGGTCAGTTTACCTAACATGTTGACCGAAGTCAACTCAAATGAAGTTTTTAGGCAACATTTCTTATTTTTGATAACTTTTAACATAAAAGATTTGTGAAAACACACCTGAACTGTTCACGTAAATCGAGAATGGTAAAAATGAAATTTTTAAGGCTTCAAAGTGTAGAATTGATTTCTAGAATACAAGATGACCTTTCGGGTTACCATAATCTCTCACTAATTAACAACTCATCTACATATACAAGGATGATCACCATTTTTGCATTTGTCTTCTTTGTGAACAGGTAATGATCATAGGCACTTTGAGAATAACTTGCACCTTTCAGTGCATCAGTCAACTTTATGTTCCACTATCTCATGCCTGTTTGAGGCCATAAAGAGACTTAAGTAGTTTGCAAACATTAGACTCCCCAACACATGGAATTATTGAGGAAAATCCATGTAAACCTCCTCATAAAATCACCTTTTAAGAAGGTATTGTTTACATCCATTTGAGCCCATCATTTAGAGACTACTAAATTTATCACAGTTCTGACTGTTACCATCTAGGCAACAGGTGAAAATATTTCATGGTAATATAATCCCTCATGTTGTGTATATCCTTTGGCAACAAACCTAGGTTTAATTTGAATCTATCTATTTCACCATTGTCTTTGTGTTTGATCTTATACACCCACTTTGAGCCAATAGTTTGCTTTCCTGGAGGCAGGTCCACTATTTCCCAGGTCTTGTTTTCTTCAAGTGCCATAATCTCTTGCTTTATTGCTTCTATCCATATGTCATCTTGAGAAGCTTCCTGAAAAGACTTTGGTTCCATCTGAGCTGAGAATGACCCAAGGTAGCATTGGCAGTGTTCTGATAAGTGAGCATAGCTCACATAATTGGAAACTCGATAGAGGCTAGTTCCTTTTGGTTTACATGAAGTCACATAATCTTTGAGCCATATTGTTGTTTTATTGTTCTTGTTGATCCTAGTAGGCTGTGGCACAACTGTTGGCATTTGTTCAGTTGTAATCTCTTCATGTTTCTACTGTTGTGGTGGATCTAGTTCACTACTTTCTCCTGATCCAAGTGCCTCTATGTCATTTACTGCCTCATTTAGCGGCATATCTAGTGTTGTAAAAGTGCTGGAATCATCTGCTTCAGTGTTGATTTGGTCGTTTGCATTCTGAGAAGCTATCCCCCCAGATCATCATCTACTTCTGTTGCTGAAGTAGGCTAATTTCTAGAAGTTGTTGAGCAATCAATATCATAAATGAGTAGATTCTAAGTTTCACTAGGTAATGGCTTGAAAGGAAAGATATCCTCCTTAATGCTCAGATCCCCTTCTTACAAAAAATCTATTGGATTCAAAATAATACAATCTATATCCCTTTTGCACCTCTGAATATCCAATGAATACTGATTTCATTGCCCTGACTGCAAATTTGTCCCCTCTATACAGTGTGCTGGCATAACAAAGACACTCAAATAGTCTGAGATAATCTATTTTAGGTTGTTTCCCATAGAGCTTTTTGTATATAGACTTTCCACTCAACACTGTTGTGGGCAACTTATTGATTAGATAAAATATAGTTTTGACATAATCTCCCCAAAATTTAGCAGGTATATTGCTCCGGAATTTTGATGCTCTTGCCACCTCCGGTATGTGTTTATGTTTCCTCTCTATTACTCAATTTTGTTGTAGAGTATAAGGACAACTACTTTGGTGTACTACACCCAAGGATGATAATAATTCATTGCAATTTTTATTGAAAATTTGTTGTGACGACCCGGCCCATTGTCACGTGAGTTATCGCCTCATTTTCCCCATATTATGTTGTTTTATGCTTCAATATTAGTATTTGAATGAATCAGATAGAATTGAGTTGGTTTAAGTTGGAAATGAGACACTTAATCTCTTAGAAGAAAGTTTGTTTTAGAAAAGTTAACCGGAAGTTGACTATGTGGTTAGAGGGCTCAGATGTGAATTCTGGTGGTTCGGTTAGATAAGGGGGATGATTTGTGACTTAGGAGTGTGATTGGAATTGATTTTGGAGGTCCGGTGTAGAATTAGACTTGAATTGGCGAAGTTGGAATTTTGGCGAATTCCGGTGGATAGGTGAAATTTCGATCCGAGGATCGGAATGGAATTACGAGAGTTGCAGTAGCTTTGATAGGTGATTTTGGATATGCCTGAAAATTTTTAGGTCATTCTAACATCGTTTGGTCGGGTTTTTGATTGAATGTACAATTCGGAAGTTTTATGAAACTTAGGCTTTGATTTGGTGAAATTTGATGATTTTGATGTTAACGATAGTGTTTTGATGATTGGAACAAGTTTGAATAAGGTTGTTGGATGTGTTGGTATTTTTGGTTGAGGTCTCGGGGGCCTCGGGGTGATTTCGGATGATAAAACGGGAATTTTTTAAGCATGTTGCAGGTCTGGTTTTTATGGCTTCTAGTATTTCTGCATCTGCGGAAAAGGAGCTGCATAAGTGGTTCTGCAGATGCGGTTGTTGTATCGCATAAGCGGTCCTCGATGGACCTGGGCAATTCCGCAAAAGCGGACGTTTGGACGCGTAAGCGGTTACGCATAAGCGGAAAAATCACCGCAGAAGCGGTAGCAGGGAAACCGCAGAAGCGGATGTCTGATCGCATAAGTGATTCCTGGGGAGATTAGTGAGAACCGCAGAAGCGGTCAGTCGGCAGCATAAGCGGTAGCGGGACCGCATAAGCGAAAATCACTGAAGGATTTTAATGAATCAGTGTTTGCGAATTTCAGAAGTTAAGAAAATATTTTAGACTTCGGGAAGAGGCGATTTTGGGCGATTTGGAGAGGATTCAAAGGGGATTCCATCAGGTATGAATTTATAGCCTCGAATAATGTTGTTATGGTGTGAAAACATTGATCTAATCACTGAAATTAAAGGATTTAAGGGTTAAAAATGGTGGTTAGGGCTTGAAACCTAAGAAAGTGTAAACTTGGAATTTGAGGGATCAAACAAACTCCGATTTTTGTAAATTTGATATGTATAGAGTCGTGGCGAGACGAGGAATCCAGTGATGTAAATTTTGGAATTTTTCTAGAAGTGGGCCCGGGGCTCGGCTTTTGCCAACTTTGTGTTTTTGAGTATTTTTCAAGTAATTTCTATTGGGTTATGTTCCATTAGCCTATTATAATGTATTCGTTGTGGTTTTGACTAGATTCGACGTGCGAGGAATCGTATTCGAGAGGAAAAGGCATGGCGGACTAGTTTTGTGGCCAGCTGGAGATGAGTAATAGATGTAGATGATGACCTGAGGGTTTGAAACCCCAATATATCACACTGTGACGCTATATTGAGGCGAGACACGTACTCTACGGTGAGTGCAGGGTCATTTGTGATTGGAGGACTATGGCTTAGTCTGTCCGAGTGATGTGCATAATGTGCATTGACTAGAAATTGATAGGTAAACATCCTACTTGGATTGGTATGAGCATATTTGGGCTGCGTGCCGATTATTTGGATCCCATAGGGATTATTATCACTGTTTCCATGATGCTTAGCGTGTTTTCATGATATCAGTACCGAGTTAAGCATTGTCTCGAAATGATTAGTAAATTTCTAAGGTTTTAAATCACTTAAACTATAATACCTGTTAAATGGAACCGAAAATGGTAAACTTGATTGTGGCCCTGTGGCTTGCATGCATATATAACTGGACTGGTTGTGGACTGGGCTGCACGCTGCAGCGAATGCTGCGATGATATTGCGCTTGGGCTGTAGTAGCCCCTCCGGAGTCTGAACCCCCACAGTGAGCGCGGGTACCCAAATGGATCGGGCTGTACGCCGCAGCGTTCATGTGCATTGCATTGCATTCATACATCTATACCTGCCTTTGTTATCTATCATTAATTGTTGTTATTACACTGTTAAATGTGTAGGAGTATTGGCTATAGCTTTGCATTGTTGTATTTCGTGATTTCTTACCTTCAGTCATTATATATGTCTATTACCACTGAGTTGGAAGTACTCACTTTACTCCCTGCACCATGTGTGCAGATCCAGGTACCTCGGGAGTTTAGTTGAGCTTTTGCTAATTTCAAAGTTTATCCGGAGTTTTCGAGGTAGCTGCCTGACATCCGCAGGACCCGACTCCTCCCCTATCCCTTATATTATCTTTCTGCAGTTTTGAGACATTGTATTATTTGGAGTCTTATCATACTGTATTTTTAGAGGCTCTAGACTAATGACACCAGGTCTTTGGGAGTATATTCCGTGTTATCGTGATATTCAGCTAAATCTTTTAGTTTTATTATTGCTAATGATATTTAAATAACTGGTTTTGAGCTTCATGCTCGGGTTGAGAGTGTAAATGGTCGGGCTTGCCTAGCAATTGTGTTGGGTGTCATCACGATCGGAATTGGGGTCGTGACAAGTTGGTATCAGAGCCTAGGTTACTAGGCCTCATGAGTCATGAGCCGGTTAGTAGAGTCTCGCGGATCGGTACGGAGACGTCTGTATTTATCCTCGAGAGGCTGCAGAACCATTAGGAAAACTTCACTTTCTTGGAATTCTTATCGTGCGTACTTGATTTAGCTTGAGATTTAACTCTTGAAATTCCTTCTACACGTCGGTATGCACACATGAGTGCTCGGTATTATAAGTGACATGATGGCTTGTGATTCCCCGATCGATGGGCGAGATATGATCCTGTGAGTTTGATGTTGGGCCAGTCTGGAGGACTTGAGGCCGGATCTTGCCTATGGCTTGAGCACTGAGGTGCTAATCGTGTGAGCAAGTGTTTTGAACTTATATGTTCGATATTGCCGCTATTAGCCGGAATGGCAGTTTCGTATTTATGTGATAAGATGTTATTATATGTCTTGGTAGTGACGAGGGAGTCTGCGGGATAATAGATGAACTATTAAGTGGTTCGTTTCCTATTGTGATCTGTTGTGTGGCCCCGAATTATGGGCGCGTGAAGAATATTTTCGTTTCTCCTAGTTGGGAAGTGAAGTACATTACGTGTGGCAGTATGAGTTCAGATTCAGGAAGACCAAATGGCTGTGTTATATGTATGATGGTGGAAGGTGTGCTGAAATACTAAATTGAGGCGAAGTAGGTGGGATATCTCCTACGGAGTGTGCTTAAGTGGTATGATCCTTATATGTATATTAGAAGATCTCATGTGTAATTGAAAGGTACTTTCTATGTATTATGATTCAAATAGGTGCAATGCATGTCCGTGTATCAATGTTGATAATATAATACATGTAGTATTGAGATTAATGTTGTTGATATACATTGTGATACTTTCTCAAGTTGTGGGCGTGTTGTTAGGATGGTTTTGGTGATTCTCTGGCAGGTGGATAGGCTCAATTACAAAGGAAACTCTGCCAAAATTTTTGAAAAATTTGGGGACTTAGTATAAATTTTGTTGCCTAGAGTGGGCTTAATTGTTGCAGAATGAATGAGAGAATTACAAAAGAGTTATAATACTAGATGATCTGTGTTTTCACAACTTATAAGTGATTTGAGTTTAATCTCACTATAATAGTGTGGCATCATTAGAGTAAAAGTATTATGGGTTAGTAAATGTGTCCTGATAGGTGGATTGAGCCAAGTTGGGGAGGTTGCTGTTGATTAGCTGATTGCATGGTTATGTGCTATGATTGTTTCCGTTTCGAGGTATGCTGGCGGATCAGTCCTGGTTGCAGAGAATGAGCCGAGGATGGCACGAGTGAAGCAAAATTTTGATAAAGGTTATATGGTGCTTCGTAGATGTAAGGAAATAATAGGATGTCTTGAGCTTTTGTTGATTAAGAATGCTCAGTGTATAGAAAAGAAAGATATTCATTTGAATTGGAATGGGATCATATCCTACGGTGTCAGAGTGCTAATAAGGCACGAGTGGTTCCATTCGTTAAGTCAGGTAACTTGTAGTTGGAATAGGAGTGAATGACTCTCGAGAATGGTTTTAATGTGTTCAAGATTTTGCATGCAATCATCAAGTGTCTAAGGTAGGGTATGTGGCTAGAGACTGTGTTTCCATTAGGAAGAGATCAAGACTTGTGGTATTTTATGCTAATTATGGGATTCCATGTATCAGTATCTGGGAAGTAATGGTAACGAATTCCGATTTGCAGGAAGTTCTTCAAGTAAAGTATTCTGGAACGTGGTATTTTTGGGAAGAATTGAGAGAGTATTCGGTGGCCTGTGAGTTTTAGACAGTGTGGTCTTATGTTCGAGTCTCGTGTGGTAGGCCTGGATTGAGGCATTGTGATGCTACGGAAAGGGAGAAATATCAAGTGGATGATGAATAAAAAGAGAAATTTGATAGAAGGAATAGCTTGATAATAGACCGAATTGGTATGGTAAAGATTTGATTAATTCCTTGTATGTGTTCTAAGTAATGGGCTTTTACAGGCAATTTACAGCAATGCTCTTGAGTTTTGACGGCTTGCTCGGCTCGGCTTAGATAGAAGGATTCAGTCCTGGCAGTCTAGCTCAAACAAATGGAGTTCGCAGAGATGTTCTTGTTAGGTTTTACCATGGTTTGAAGATAAGTGTATTTCTTAGGGGTATATGAAGCATGGAGTGTGTAATGATTTCTCTTCTAAATGGGATCAATGAAAGTTCTTGACTAGTTGAGTGTGTCGATGTCTGTGGCGCTGAAGGGAGATAAAAGTTCTCATGTTATCCTAATGTGGTGTGGTATATGTGTTATGTTGTGGAAGATTGGGATTTCTATGTGTAAGGCTCGGTTCAGTTCGGAATGGAAAGTCATTAAATACTTAAGCGGCATGGGCAGCTGCAGGTGATTTAAGAACCGTTCATCAGAGGATTTGGGTGAATGATCCTCATATGATAAGGAAACGATGTTGCTAATCATAGTGATTTGACAAGGGTATATGTTTCAGAAAAAGGGCAATGTGATTAAATTGATGGCACTTCGGTAGTGTTGCAGCACTTTCTTGCTAGATCGACTGCTGATATCTGAGTATGTTTGATGGCATAGGAGAATTTTAAAATATCTTCGAAGAATGACTGGGAGTTCTCATGTTCAGGCTATGTAGTGGTTGTGGATAGTGTGTATTGGTACTGTTAGCGGCTATTGGGATTGGAGGCCCGAGTGGGTCCTTCTTTGTTGGTATGTTAGATTTTGTATATGATGCTGAGCTGTAGACTGGTTGTCGCAATGTGGGTTGTTCTATACTATTGTGCTATGGGCTATGTTAGAAAATGCCATCGGCTGCATGACGAGGTGCATCAGATTATGTTATAGAAGAGTGGTTGGTATTCCAAAGATCAGCGGACGGCTGGGAAGGATTACTTTCCTTAATTGGGTCTTTGTGATGGATGTCAGTATAGAGGTTTCTGCCAATGATTCAGTTTTGGTATTGACGGACTCTTTTTCAAATGCGTTTCTTGTGGCCGGGCATGTCGCCGGGGGAGATTGTGGATTTCGGTATTGATTCGGTGTCGGGCACCGTATCGTATTGCTCTGGCAGGAGTTATAAAAAGGGGAAGGAGCAGCTTCAGGCTTCTTGGTAATGAGTTCGTTGGCAGGCCGATATGGCTACGTTTCAGATTGAGATGGCTTGGTTGGCCCTGATATGTATTGTTGAGGGATAGGTTTAATCTCTCGTTATTGAGCTTGTTAGTGATCTGGGGAGATCTATGAGGTGCTTTTTTGGTGCTGTGAGGCGTTATGATTTTCGGACTGTGGGCACATATAGTGCAGTGCTATCGAGATTCATAGTGGAAGTTGAGGGGGAAGGACCTCAGTTGTGTTGAGTTTTGTAGCTTACGACGCTGTATGTAAATATTGTTAGGCACTCAGTATTTTTTTGTATTGAGCAAATTTGGCTCAATGTGCATCTCCCTGTGTAAGATATATGTATGGATCGGATGGCACGCCGCCATGGTATGTTATCTCGATCGGGTTGTATGCCGCAACAGTGTGATGTTGAGAATAGTTTTCCATATGTTACTTTGTAGGCCTTGCTTCTTGGTTTCTGAGGAGAGTCCGTGTTGGGTGTTTCTCGGCGAATAGCGCTCGATTGTGTCTTTTTAGGATTAAATAGTGTATATTACTAGCTTCACCGTGGGTGTGATGGATTGCTTGGTTTCAGACATAAATCTGTGCGTGGCTGTCTATTTTGAGCATGGTGACTTGAGGTCTTTCATGTGTAACAGTGTTTGGATAGGATCGCACATTGTAGCGAGGCTACGTGGAGATTAGACCCTTCGGGGTAGATGCAGGTATTCTATTTCTATGATGTGGGACGGGGTACCAGCCTTGTGTTGTGATGGTACTGAGGAGTTTGAGTTACAGCGCTTTTGTTTGAGTCATTTGTCATGATTTGAGTATGTTCAGACCGCCCATCATTGGTGCGTGGAGTGTTCAAGTTGTGGCTTAGGCCTGTGATGAGGTGTCATGTCACCAGAGTGGTGCGTTGAATTCGAGGTTATCGTTAGAGTCATTAATAAATGCAAACAGCTGTGATTTCAGCTGATTAGAGGGTCCACATCGAGGTTTGGCCCGGAAATCTGTTGTGGTATTAGTCAACAAGGAAGTGGCTTTATGTAGGGGTGACCTGAGGAATGGTTACGGTTTATCGCGTGTTTTATTTATCGTTGGCAGCATATGAAAGTGATGGAATAAGACTTTAGCTAATAAGAGGTTCTGATTTTGAGTATGAATTCGGAAAGTGCAAAGTGGTTCTACGGTTTATGGCCTAGATGGACTGTGAAATTTCAGCGAAGTTGTATTATCGGACCTATGTAAAATAGGGTGACGTGGGATCACCCCAAGTATATGCTTGGTAAGGTCATTCAGCTATTGGTTGGCTTCTTGGACAATTTTGGGCACGCTCGAGGACGAGCGTTTGTTTAAGTTGGGGAGGATGTGACGACCCGGCCCGTTGTCACGTGACTTACCGCCTTATTTTCCCCATATTATGTTGTTCAATGCTTCAATATCAGTATTTGAATGAATCGAATAGAATTGAGTTGGTTTAAGTTGGAAATGAGACACTTAGTCTCGTAGAAGAAAGCTTGTTTTAGAAAAGTCAACCGGAAGTTGACTATGTGGTCAGAGGGCTCAGATATGAATTTAGGTGGTTCGGTTAACTTCGGAGGATGATTTGTGACTTAGGAGTGTGATCGGAATTGATTTTGGAGGTCCGGTGTAGAATTAGGCCTGAATTGGAAAGTTGGAATTTTGGCGAATTCCGGTGGATAGGTGAGATTTTGATCCGAGGGTCGGAATGGAATTCTGAGAGTTGCAGTAGCTTCGTTAGGTGATTTTGGATATGTCTGCAAATTTTTAGGTCATTCGGACATCGTTTGGTTGGGTTTTTGATTGAATGTGCAATTCGGAAGTTTTAACAAACTTAGGCTTTGATTTGGTGAAATATGATGATTTTGATGTTAACGATAGTAATTTGATGATTGGAACAAGTTTGAATAAGGTTGTTGGATGTGTTGGTGTTTTTGGTTGAGGTCCCGGGGGCCTCGGGGTGATTTCGGACAATTAAACGGGAATTTTTGAAGCATGTTGCACGTCTGGTTTTTATGGCTTCTGGTATTTCCGTATCTGCAGAAAACGAGCCGCATAAGCGGTTCTGCAGATGCGGTTGCTGTGTCGCAGAAGCGGTCCTCGATGGGCAATTCTGCAAAAGCAGACGTTTGGACGCGTAAGCGGTTCCACAGATGCGGTTGTTGTGTCGCAGGAGCGGTCCTCGATGGACCAAGAAAATTCCGCAAAAGCGGATGTTTGGACGCTTAGGCAGTTATGCATAAGCGGAAAAATCACCGCAGAAGCGGTAGCGGGGAAACTGCAGAAGCGGATGTCTGATCGCATAAGCGATTCCTGGGGAGATTAGTGAGAACCGCAGAAGCGGTCAATCGGGCGCAGAAGCGGTCCCGCATAAGTGGTAGCGGGACCGCATAAGCAAAAATCGCTGAAGGATTTTAATGAATCAGTGTTTGCGAATTTCAGAAGTTAAGAAAACATTTTAGACTTCGGGAAGAGGCGATTTTGGGCGATTTGTAGAGGATTCGAAGGGGATTCCATCAGGTATGAATTTATAGCCTCGAATAATGTTGTTATGGTGTGGAAACATTGATTTAATCACTGAAATTCAAGGATTTAAGGGTTAAAAATGGTGGTTAGGGCTTGAAACCTAAGAAAGTGTAAACTTGGAATTTGAGGGGTCAAACGAACTCCGATTTTTGTAAATTTGATATGTATAGACTCGTGGCGAGACGAGGAATCCAGTGATGTAAATTTTGGATTTCTTCGAGAAGTGGGCCCGAGGCTCGGGTTTTGCTAACTTCATGTTTTTGAGTATTTTTCGAGTAATTTCAATTGGGTTATGTTCCATTAGCCTATTGTAATGTATTCGTTGTGGTTTTGACTAGATTCGACGCGCGAGGAAGCAGATTCGAGAGGAAAAGGCATGGCGGACTAGTTTTGTGGCCGGCTGGAGGTAAGTAATAGATGTAGATGATGACCTGAGGGTTTGAAAGCCCGATATATCATACTGTGACGCTATATTGAGGCGAGACACGTACTCTACGGTGAGTGCGGGGTCGTTTGTGATTGAAGGACTATGGCTTAGTCCGTCTAGTGATGTTCATAATGTGCATTGACTAGAAATTGATTGGTAAACATCCTACTTGGATTGCTATGAGCATAGTTGGGATGCGTGCCGATTATTTGGATCCCGTAGGGATTATTATCACCGTTTCCATGATGCTTAGCATGTTTTTATGATATCAGTCCGGAGTTAAGCACTGTCTTGGNCACGCCACAACGAATGCTACGATGATATTGCGCTTGGGCTGTAGGAGCCCCTCCGGAGTCTGAACCCCCACAGTGAGCGTGGGTACCCAAATGGATCGGGCTGTATGCCGCAGCGTTCATGTGCATTGCATTGCATTCATACATCTATACCTGCCTGTGTTATCTGTCGTTAATCGTTGTTATTACACTGCAAAATGTGTAGGAGTATTGGTTATAGCTTTGCATTGTTGTATTTCGAGATTTCTTACCTTTAGTCATTATATATATCTATTACCACTGAGTTGGAAGTACTCACTTTACTCCTTGCACTATGTGTGCAGATCCAGGTACCTCGGGAGTTTAGTTGAGCTTTTGCTGATTTCACAGTTTATCCGGAGTTGTCGAGGTAGCTGCCTGACGTCCGCAAGACCCGACTCCTCCCCTATACCTTATATTATCTTTCTGCAGTTTTGAGACATTGTATTATTTGGAGTCTTGTTATACTGTATTGTTAGAGGCTCTAGGCTCATGACCCCAGGTTTTTGGGAGTATATTCCGTGTTATCATGATATTCAGCTTAATCTTTTAGTTTCATTGTTGCTAATGATATTTAAATAACTAGTTTTGAGCTTCATGCTCGGGTTGAGAGTGTAAATGGTCGGGCTTGCCTAGAAATTGTATTGGGCGCCATCACGACCGGGATTGGGGTCGTGACATTTGTACCATTGCCAGATCTTAGTACTTTAATAGTAGTATTAAACTGATTCTTCACAAGAGAAAAGAAATCCTTCAATAGCACTTGTCACACCTCCTTTTATACACACCTACCCCGAAGGATAATGTATAATGGAGTTTTTTTAATTTAAATGACATTATTGGAAATGGGATTATTTATTTATTCAGAGTCGCCACTTGGGATTGGATTGGCTTTTGGTGTCCCAAGTCACCGGTTTAAATTAAATCTCAAATCGAGGAAAACTTCGACTTCCCAGTTGGAGTCTACGAATTAGAAATTCTGAATAAGGAATTCTGTTTATCCGAGAGAAGGTGTTAGGCACCCCCGGATCCCGCGGTTCTAGCACGGTCGCTTGAATTATTATAAATGGCTGAAATCTAATTTTTATACATGTTCAAACCTATAGTGCAATTTTAGAATTATTTCTTGCTTTAGTTAAAGTTTTTATGAATGTGAACGTCGTTTAAAAATGTATTTTTGGATCACGTCACATGAAATGCACTCGGATCCTCGACACATTCGTATTCAACATTTTTGGGATTTGGATTTGGGTTGCGTGAAATGCACACCCGTATTTAGGAAGTTAAAATTATTAAAAAGCGCGCCTAAAGCAACTAACGTGTTACTATCTTTGCGGGAGGCCATAAAATTTACTAAACGGCACGTTCTGAATTCTAAGTATTTTAGTATAATTATTTATAGAGGGCCACATAATTTATGGGTTTCATTTGGTATGGCGCACCTCGTTTTATTGTTTAAAGGCCAACCTAAAAGCAAACTATTATTTTTCTATTGAATTTGTCTCTAAAGGGCCTAGTTGATTGGCATTATATAATTCCGTCCTCAAAAGGGAAGACCTCTTAATTTGAACCTGCTACCTAAATCGAAGGTCCAAATTTGTATTTAAATTTAAACAAAGGGACCCAACGAAGAACTTCAGTATTTGGGCTTCGAAATTGGCCCTGAACGAAAAAAGCAGTCTAGAAATAGGATTGGGCTAGGTGTGGGAAAGATTAAGGCCCAACTGATTAGATTATGGAACATCACATATATGGTTTCATTTCAATGTAGACGCCCATGCTCATTTCAAATTATAGCCTGATTTCTATATTATTTCCATAGCTGATTGCTTCTGAGAACTGAAGTGAGTCGATCAACCACATTAAGACTTGTAATAATTAAATGAATCAAAAATTCATCAACAACATGCAAAATGACTCACAACCTGATTTTACACTTATAAGCATGTAGTCCAAGTCAAATTAAATTTTTAAAATACTCACATCTATTCGAGTATTCAATTATTATCTGCACATGAGGACCTAGAATATATTTATGCTGTTATTGATGTCAAACTAATCACCAAACAAAACTACACTAGGCGAAGGAATATCAGCAGTCCAATACAAATCAAAAGTCCAGAACAATCCAAATCAATTTAAAAAGCAATCCTAGTTATACAGCCCATGGTCTATGCTCATACAACTCGAAGGTGAACTGTACTACGCATATATACATATACTAGTATCCAATTTTTGACTACAAAATACAGAATAGACATAGAGCTGGAAGCCAAGTCATGAATACTCTATTTCATTTTTCAATTCAAGGCTACATCAAGGTTAATTCGAATGTGTACCTGGAATGCAATGAAATAGAAAAGAAGAAGAGGATCAGCAGTAGTTCAACTAGCTAATAGGAGAAAACAGAAGGTCACAGCTGCAAATTAATTGTCCCATGACCAATTCCAAACAACAAATCACTCAAAAACAGTTAGAATACATTTGATACAACTTGCACTTGACCCAGGAGTGCTAGGAACTCAAATATAGCTGAATTTCAAATTAATCTAAGAGAGATCTTCAATAAAACAGTTTTTTTGTTTTTGAATTTTTTTGTTGTATTTTGCTTTTTCTTTTTGGTTTTTTTGAAGAAAATTAAGATCTAAAGTGAGAATCTCTGAATTCTAGGAGTTCAGATTTGGTATTTGGATCTGAAATTCGAATTCTAGATGATAGAACTTGTACAAAATCTTTTGGGGGGGGGGGGTTGAGAGACTGGAACTTTTTGGGATTTTTTCATATTGTGAAACTTGGAAAAGAAGGCAAGGGGACTGCCTTTTATAGGCATAAAATCAATGGGAAGCTTCTAGATTTCATTACCCATTTTTCCCCTCTTTTTATTTTCAGTTTTTATACATTAGTCCCTAAAATTTTGGCTTGTTGGCCAAGTTATTAATATTCCAACTACTGTCTTAGTCTAGAAGGTTATGGAAGGTTCTAGCTTCCTAAATTGCCTCTAAACTTTTCTGAAATTACCAAGTCTAGTCAAATTAATTCAGCCTTTTATCCTAGTTAGACTTTGACCATATTCAATTAGATAAGGAGCTGGAACAATTGGCTAAGAGTAACAAATCCTAAAATCGAATCAGACCATCTAATTAATTCTGGACAAAGCTGAAATTAATTCTAACTCTAAGATTAATTTTATTACTGCACTTAATGAAACAGTCAAACAACTCACAGTGAAGCCTTATTATAATAGGAAAACAATGAATAAAACCTAAAGGAATTAGTAACAATCATGGACATAAGGAACTAAACTAAAAATATAACTCTAACAACCTAAAGAAAATTAGTATCAAACACACAAATAAATGGAAACAAGGGTAAACCATATAGTCATGAATCACAAAATGAAAATCGAATCTGGTGAACAAAAATGATGAACAAGGGATGACCAAGGAAAACAGAAAACAAATGAAGATAAAAAAGAAAAAGACTAAAAGAAAAAGATAATAAAAAATACCTTGAGCTTGGCTATGAAAGCCTTTCAGATTTCGAACCATGAGATGATATTAATCAACCATTCCTGTCAAGAACAGTCAAATAATATCAACTCGTGATGAAATCGTGCCCAAAACGGATAAGAGACAACTTTGCTCAAGTTCCAGATTTTAAGACCTTAGATTTGAGATGTTTAGGAGGTGTTTGAAAATAGAGGGGTGTAGATTCATGATGTGGGAGTGGAGGAGAGTATACAGTGTGAGTTTGGTAGGGATTGGGGACGGTGCCGCCGTACACGGCAGCGGCGGCAGCAAGGGTTTCATGGATTTGGGGCGTTTGGTTGGGATTTGAGAAGAAATAGTCATGGATTTATATTGAGGAGGTTAAGACGGTGTAGGGGTGTAATTTTGGGCGAATTTGGCAGATCACTGCCGGCAGAGGCGATTTCCGGTCGGCGGCTTATGGCGGAGGATGGCGGAGAGGTGAAGGGGTTCATTTAGGGTTCTGAAGAGACGAAGGAATGGGGGGGGGGGGGGTTAGGCGTTAGGACATTAATATATTAAACATACCCTAGTTCATGACCATAGGATCAAAGATCCTCGACGGCCAGGATCTAACGAGACTAGACGACGTCGTTTTCATTAACCCAAGGCTGGACCGGGAGCTTGAAGTGAACTGGGTCAATTTTGAAGTGGGTTTGGGGGGTTTTGGGCATTTGGGTTGTGGTTTTGCACGAAAATAGCGCAAAATTTGCTATCCCTTTGCTTTTTCTGTCGTTTTGAGCTCTAGCGCGTCGTTCAGCGGTCCATGACCATGAGCAGCTTCATTTTAGCTATATTGACTTTTGTGTGTGATCGGAATTGAAATTCAGAAAGTTCAGAGTTAAGTTTAAATGATAATTCTCATTTCAGAAGCCTTAAGTTGGAGAAAATGGCTAAGATTTGAATTTTGAGTAAACGACCTCGAAATCAAGATATAAAGGTTCCAGCAGGTTCATATGATCATTTTGGACTTGGGCGAATGCCCGGTTCGGGTTTTAGGTAACCCGGGAGCGTTTTGGCGCCTATTGTGGAAGTTAGCATTTTGGAAGAAATTTCTTAAGTTTGGTTCGAAGTGCATTTCAGTGCTATTGATATTCGTTTGGTATTCTGAGATTGGGAGCAGCTCCGTATGGTGATTATGGAGTTGGGAGTGGGATCGGAAGGGAATTCGGAGGTCCGTAGGTCATTTTGAAGCCATTTTGCTAAAGATAGAAATTTGAAGGTTTTGAGAAGTTTGACCGGAAATGGAATTTTTTATATCGGGGTCTTAATTTGATTCTGAAAGTTGGAGTAGGTCCGTAATGTCTAATATGAATTGTGTGCAAAATTTGAGGTCAATCGGACGTGATTTGATAGGTTTAAGCATCGAAAGTGGAAGTTGGAAGTTCTAATGTTTATAAAGCTTGGATTGGAGATTGATTCATGATTTTAGCATTTTTTTGATGTGATTTGAGGCCTCGAGCAAGTCCGTAATGTATTTTGTGATTGGTCGAGGTCTCGGGGGCCTCAGGTGTGTTTTGGGTTGTAATCGCACTCTTATTTGATGTTTCAACGTCATTTCTTTGGACACAAAAGGGTACCATATTAAGAAAATGAGCTCCAAATTAAGTTTTTACTTAACCATTAGATTCGTATTGAAATTATGGAGCCATAGGAAAAAGAATCATCGAATTTGGACATCGTATGAGAAAGTTATGCTCATTTTTGTGTCGGGAAAACTGCTGCTTTTGGTATACTCGCAATTGCGAACATATCCATCGCAATTGCGATGCCTAGTTTGCAATTGTTGCGACCTTTCCCAGCCCCTCTTTGTTTGCAATTGCGAAGGATTTCTTCTCTTTTGCGAGGGTTCGCAATTGCAAACCCTAGATCACAAATGCGACTTCTGCAGCTTGATTTTAGCTGTGTAGCTCGAGTTTTTGCTTCATTTTATCATATTTTGAGCCGTAGGTCCGAGAGTGGGCGATTTTGAGAGTGAATTATCATATCAAATCATTGGGTAAGTTCCTCTAAGTAATTTTCAATTATATTTCATGATTATAACTTAGATTTAACATCAAAATTCTTGAGAATCTAAAGGAGAATTTGGGGTTTTAAAGAAAGACCTAGAAATTGAGATTTTTGGATTTTGACCATGATTTTGGGCATGGAATTGAGAATAACTCATATTTCTGAGTTCGTGAGAATGTGGGTAAACTTTATCTTCGAAAAAGTTCGGATTCCAGGCATGTGGGCCCGAGAGCATTTTTGTCAACTTTTCGATTGGGGTTAGGAATTGTTATAAATTTGATTATAATAAGTACCTTAGCATATATTAATGGATTTAGATAATTATTGGGTAGTTTTCTAGCGTTTTGCATCAATTCAAGTCTTCGAAAGGGCATGGAATACCGGTTATGGACCTTCGGAGCGAGGTGAGTCTCCTTTCTAATCTTGTGAGGGGGAAATTATCCCATAGGTGAGTTAAATTTGTATGTGCTCCTATTTGTGGGGGTCTACGTATGCACGAGGTGACGCGAGTCCGTTCGTAGCTACTATTATGCTATTGTCCGGGTAGTCTAGGACCCAAAAACATGTTATACTTGGATTACTATGAACCCATTGATAGTTTGAATTGTTTAAATCACCTTGAATTGGTAAAGGAAATTAAAAAGAGATTTAATATTAAATTTTCTCCAAAATAATAAAATGAGAAATCTGTCTATTTGGTTGATTATCCCCAATAAGCTCTTAATTTCATACTTGAGTATGTATTTTATGTGTGCATGTATCGCATGGATGATTCGCGAGCAGGATATATGTTTATTTATGGAACGGGCCGAACGCCTCGGTGAGAATAGATGCATTTATGGTTCGTGCCGCTCGACCCTCGGCAGTGCACAGTTTACATTCCTGTTGGAGCGGGTCGTCGCCTCGATGAAATTTGCGCATGTTTTATCTCTTACTTGAAAATTGTAAATGTGGAATTGGCCCTACGTGGCTTGATATAATCTTATAAGATAATAAAGAACAGACTTTAGAAGCCCTTGATTTATTGTTGAAGATGTTTACCTATTTTTCTGGCTTCATAATTAGAACTTCTATACAAATCCATGATTATCCTCGGACTTATAGAATATTGCTAATCGACCTCTAGTAAGTGTCGGAGTTGGCTATCTCGTCTCTACCCCTTCGGGATTAGGCAGAATACTCACTTAGTACACGTTGATTACGTACTCATACTACACTTCAATGCATTTTTGTCGCACAGGTACATATATACTTCTAACAGCCTACTGGGCGTAGCAGCATGGATAATTCTGGAATTAGGTGAGCTGCAATTTGCGAGGCGACCCGTAGCTTGTGTAGTTCCTTTCTGCACTTTTATCATTTATTCCCTGTCCACTGTATGTCGGACATATGTTGTATTTTATTTTACTTATCAGTAGTCGCTCATGCACTTGTGACACCGGGTTTCTGGGATGGGTTTCAACAGATTTGCACCAATTGTTATTATTTAAATTTGACTTCAAGTAGTGAACTTTTATTTATGAAAAATTGAAGGAAAAACCTTAGATTTTCAAAAGTACTAAAAGAGGAATTAATTGATAATTTAGTTGGCTGGCCTGACAGAGATGTCCGGCGCCACCACGACCCTTAGTGGATTTTGGGTCGTGACAACATGGTATCAGAGCACTACTTTCCCGTCGGTCTCACGAGTCATGAGCAAGTCTAGTAGAGTCTCGCGGATCGGTACGGAGACGTCTTTACTTATCCTCGGGAGGCTACAGGGCTGTTAGGAGTACTTCCCTTATTGATTTCCTTTTTGTGCGATTCGATTCCTTTGAGGCTTATGACTTTGATTTCTTCCTACTCAATCTTATGCAAGCATTTGTCATAAATCGAAAATTGAAGGATTGTAATGGCACTACAAATGTGGTCCGGGATGATTTTTCCGGTATAGTTGATTGGACTATTATAGTCGCACTTTGGAGGGATATTCTATTGTTTCAGCCCAGTAACAGAACTTCTAAGAGCCTTAAGGCTAGGCACAGGTTGCCATAATTCTTATAAGCGATTATTCCGCAATGTTGTTGTGATGGTAGGGTGTTTGCCCATGTGTCGAGGCAATGAATGAAACGAAGGGAGGTTTACTCAGTATGTAATCAAAGGGATTAAGTATTTTATTCCTGACAGGGAAAAAGGCAGTCGGACTAAGAATGGTCAGGTGTGGGGTGGTGAAAATAATGAGGCTTGGTATTTGCAAGCGTGGTTGACCTTTCTTTTACGAGAGGGTGTCGTGGTCCTGATTGAACGTACTAAGTTTGTTGGTGTTATAAATATGCTACAATTCGCCTTTAAGGCAAGATATTATGAAATAGTATTGGAGATACAGCTGTCAGATATCGCATGGTGCGGTGGTTTAAGATCGAATCAGAATTCCTAATGTTGACGGATCGATAAAGATGACCCTTGGAAAGGTTTAAAATCAGCAGCAATGGTGGATTCAAGTGCCGCGAAGATTTATTTTATTTTAGGCAACAATTGAGCAGCAAAGTATGAGGAAGGACATGTGGGAAGTGTCAGACAGTGTTTAAAACTTCTAGAAGTCCAAGTATGAGGGGCAAGGTCAAGTGGTCGATTAAAGAGATGAGTTCCGCCAAAGTGGGAGAGTGGCGGGTGTTCCGTATGGGCGTGGTAGTAGGATGACTACGCGCCTTAAGGAGAGTTTGGATCGAATTGGGGATTTTAATTATTGGTGATTGAAGT
This sequence comes from Nicotiana glauca, assembly GCA_026770625.1. Classification (NCBI taxonomy): domain Eukaryota; kingdom Viridiplantae; phylum Streptophyta; class Magnoliopsida; order Solanales; family Solanaceae; genus Nicotiana; species Nicotiana glauca. The sequence goes on along the minus strand of MU716732.1, from coordinate 70,015 downwards.
CTGCGGGTGTGACTCGAAGTATGGGCTATTAAACGGTAGAAGATTGATATGGTGGAAAGGAGCTGCCTGCAATGGAGGAGGGTGCAGCATAACCCAGAATTGGAAGGATGTTACCGCACATTTAATTGATGTCCGCGAGGGGCGAATGGACTTGTGCAGCTGAAAGCTGAGATCAAACTCAGGATGGGCTATTGGTGTCATAGTGAATGTACACTGTGCAGCAGCGTGGGTAGATGTCGGGAGGTGATTCCCCTAGGTGGGTTTTTCTCTGTGAGCAAGTTAGTAGTCGCGTGGCTGGCGAAGCTTCGGCAAGGAATTATATCGGTGATACAGTGAAGAGATCGACCGTGCGAATATGGTTGATGATTCAGAGTTCAAAAGAAGGTTTTTTACAGGAAGATTCCGAGAAATTTTGATAATTGGTGGCGCGAGGTTAAGTCAATAAGAGGTAAAAAGGTCAGGCGAACTCAAGAATTGTGAAATGATGGCTTCAAGCTAAATGGGAGAGTCCCACCGCTTATGATTGGGCTGTATGATTAACTACTTGCGTGATTTCTGGTTATTAGCATATTGATGGATTATTTCAGCTATGAGAAAATATCGTAAGTGGTAATTCGAGCAATGAATTATTGGAGGCATGCGATGGTTGGCCTTATTGGCTCATGTGCGGACTTGGAAAAAGGTTCAGGATTTATGCCTTATATGGATACAGGTTTCAGAGAAAGTGATTTCGCCTGGTGCTTCGCCGAGAGAGTATTCGTGTGTTATAAGATTTGTGGAGTGAATTATATTCGGGACCAAGTCAGAGTGGGTGGCTCTTAATAACGATCCTAGTGAATTTAGAAGTTAAGGTGTGGTGCCTAATGATTTTGAGCCTATGAGTACAGTTAAGAATCAAGCTTTGTAGCAGCTTATGAGAAGGTGCCCAGAATGTTCTATGATATTTTTGACCTGTGGTGTAGCATTTGAGTGATATGAAATAGTTTGTGGGGATTGAGACAGCCTGGTCTCGTGATTCAAGGTCACTCGGGGTAAGTGTAGATGGAGTATGTTATGTGTTGAATGGAGGTAGCATTATTTCTAAGGCAAGCAAGGATAAATGGGAAGAAGGTAGAATGATTAGCCATAGTTGAATTGGAACATTGGTGACAACGATCAGTTCATTCCGCGTGATCAAGCTATGTGTATGATTTGTGGCGGTACGTGTGAGGCTTGTCGACCGCCATAATTGATGTTATTCAGAAGCATTCTTCTGTTATAGCTTGTTAAGTGGAAGCGGATTCCGGAAGGGCTATGGTGGCTTGGACCACTTCTTAGAGATTGGCATATCCTACGGTTATGGGAATTTACCTGTATGTTGCTATGATTCTCTTGAAGTGAGTTAAGTGAAAAGTTTGTATATGATGAAGTGTTAAAATATTAATGATTTTGGGGTTATGATGAAAAATCATGTTCTATCATATAATGGCACGTCGGGTGCGGTGAGAGGTATGAAAATTTGAAGTGAGGGTCAAGGTTGCAGTTCGGTGTTGGCAAGGATGCCACGGGCTTAGATGAGTAAGGAAAGGGTTGAATGATTAAATTAAATTGGTATTGTCTTCAGTGTTCCCTGAGAGCGATGTGTTGTGAAAGAGGCTTTGCATACTGGTTAAGGATTCTTGATCGCTTTTTAGCGTTAGTATGTCCGGTGGTTTAGATGTGCAGACCCATTTTTTGATTTCGAAAGGTTGTGGGAGCGTGATCCATGGGAAGATTGTGTAAGTGTGGCATGTAGTCACTTGATTGACTAAAGATTAAACCAAGTATGAGGATTGTGGTAATATCATTGATTTGAGAATTTATGTCTGAAGGGCACTTTGTTTATTCGGTTATGAACTGAGGAGGTTACTCTGATTATGATGGTTGTTCTTATGTGTGATGAGGCAAAGGGAGTTACTATGGACCTTTCAAAGGTTATTAGCCAAGTTGGTGCAATCAGAAATTCGGCTTGAGATCAGTGGATTGATTTATATGTGAACAGGGCTTTATATCAGGCTAGTAGTGTTCGTTTCACCGAGCGTTCCTTATGGAGGAATAGTCGGGGTGTTATTTTGTCATCAGCTATTTCAATTAATGATGTATTACATTGTATGAGTTGTGAGATGACTTAGTAAAGTTCTTATGTGTTAAGGTTCCGCGTGGCGATGATGTTATGTGAGCAGAATGGCTCTTAAGATTCAGATCATGTATCGCACCTCAGTTGTGCTTGAGTTTTGTAGCCTATAGCACTATGTGTTTTCTCAGGGATGGTATTATGCACTTAGCATGCTTGCGATCGAAATTCAATATTTCTATTGTAATGAGCAGATTTAGCTAGAAGTTCAATCTCCTTATGTGAGATCTATGTGTGGATAAGGTGGCACACCGCCATGGGTATGTTATTTGGATCGGGTTGCACGCCGCAACAGTGTGATATCGAGTCTGGTTTCTATATGCTATTTTTGTGTGTTTCGCTTCCTATCTTCTAAGAAAAGTTTGTATTAGTGCGGGGGTTAGGTAATTCCTTCCAAAGTTCGATTTCCTGCTTGTGTTATGTTCGGAATGGTGGCCTATTGGCACATGGTAGTGTCTTATGGGACTTTTGATTGTGTCCGAGGTGGCTTATTGCTTGACCAGTTTGTACTGGGTGAAACGAGATTATGGGGTTTAGGATCAGTGTAATCTGATTATATGAAGTATATTAAGGAGAAAAGATCATTATTTCATCCAAAATGTGGTGATGTTTCTTGTCAGAATTATAGACTTAACAATTGGTTGACTCGGCAGCTGATTATGAATTTTGGCACATCTCATCCGTCGTTGCGGTATTGTAAGAGTTAGAACAAGACTTGCGTGTGGCATGAGGTGCAATGGGAGCATCTGATTCATTGAATTTTGGCTAAGTTGATCAGAAAATATTATGGTGGTCATGTGGATTAAGTGTTGCAAAGTAAGAATTCAGTAAGTTTATGCAGTCATGTTGGGTACAACGTGTGGTGAATGATTTGGTGATGTTATGTTGAAAACAAGCCTGGCATAGAATTTCGGATGTTAGAATTGGGCTCTAAGGCTTATTTGCGTGAATAAAAAGGAATATCTTTAGAATTTATCGAGCTAATGTAATCTACTGAGTTGTGGTAGCACGGGTCGGTGCATGAGGTGTTAAACAGTGATTTCAGACTACTTTAGTGTAGTTCTCAGCATGTTGGAGGACGAAAGTATGTTTAAGTGGGAGAGAATGTAACGACCCAACCGGTCGTTTTGAGCTCTAGTGTGTCATTCAGCGGTCTGAGGCCATGAGCAGCTTCATTTCAAATATATTGACTTGTGTGTATGGTCAGAATTGAAATTCAGAAAGTTCAGAGTAAACTTTAAATGAAAATTCTCATTTTAGAAGCCTTAAGTTGGAGAAAATGGCTAAGATTGGAATTTTGAGTAAATGACCTCGGAATCAAGATCTGAAGGTTCCAGCTGGTTCGTATAATGATTTCGGACTTGGGTGTATGCCCGGTTCGGGTTTTGGGTAACCCGAGAGCGTTTTGGCGCCTATTGTAGAAGTTAGCATTTTTGAAGAAACTTCTTAAGTTTAATTCGAAGTTCATTTCAGTGCTATCGATGTCCGTTTTGGATTCCAAGACTGGGAGTAGCTCTGTATGTTGATTCTGGAGTTGGCAGTGCGATCGAAAGTGAATTCGGAGGTCCGTAGGTCATTTTAAAGCCATTTGGCTCAAGATAGAAATTTGAAGGTTTTGAGAAGTTTGACCGGAAGTGGACTTTTTGACATCGGGGTCGGAATTCGATTCCGAAAATTGGAGTAGGTCCCTAATGTCGAATATGACTTGTGTGCAAAATTTGTAGTCAATCGGACGTGATTTGATAGGATTAAGCATCAAAAGTGGAAGTGGAAGTTCTAGAGTTCATAATACTTGTATTGGAGATTGATTCATTATTTTAGCATTGTTTGATGTGATTTGAGGGCTCGAGCAAGTCCGTAATGTATATTTGGACTGCTGGTATGATTGGTCGGGGACCCGGGGGCCTCGGGTGTGTTTCGGGTTGTAATCGCGCTCTTATTTGATGTTTCAACGTCGTTTCTTTGGACATAAAGGGGTACCATACTAATAAAAACATCTCCAAATTAAGTTTTTATTGAACCATTAGATCCGTATCGAAATTACGTAGCAATAGGAAAAAGAATCATCGAATTTGGACATCGTATGAGAAAGTTATGCTCATTTTTGTGTCGGGAAAACTGTTGCTTCTGGTATGCTCGCAATTGCGAACATATCCATCGCAATTGCGATGCCTAGTTCGCAACTCATCCCCTCTTTGTTCACAATTGCGAAGGCTCTCTTCGCTTTTGCGAGGGTTCGCAATTGCGAACACTGGATCGAGGTAAGTCTCCTTTCTAATCTTGTAAGGGGGAAATNGGGGGGGGGGGGGGGCTATGTATGCACGAGGTGACGAGAGTCCGTTCGTAACTACTATTATGCTATTGTACGGGTAGTCTAGGACCCAAAAACATGTTATACTTGGATTACAGTAATCCCATTGATAGATTGAATTGTTTAAATCACCTTGAATTGGTAAAGGAATTTAAAAAGAGATTTTATATTAAATTTTCTATAAAATAATAAAAAGAGAAATTTGTCTATTTGGTTGATTATCCCCGATAAGCTCTTAATTTCCTACTTGAGTATGTATTTTATATGTGCCTGCGCCGCATGGATGATCCGCGAGCAGGATATGTGTTTATTTGTGGAACGGGCCGAACACCTCGGTGAGAATAGATGCATCTATGGTTCGTGCCGCTCGACCCTCGGCAGTGCACAATTTATATTCCTGTTGGAGCGGGCAGTCGCCTCGGTGAAATTTGCACATGTTTATCTATTACTTGTAAAATGTAAACGTGGAATTAGCCCTACGTGGCTTGATATAAACTGATAAGATAATAAAGAATAGACATTAGAAGCCCTTCATTTATTGTTGAAGGTGTTTACCAGTTTTTCTGGTTTCACAATTAGAACTTCTATACAAATCCATGATTATCATCGCACTTATAGAATATTGCTAATCGACCTCTAGTGAGTGTTGTAATTGGCTATCTCTTCTCTACCCCTTCGGGATTAGGCGGGATACTCACTAAGTACACGTTGATTACGTACTCATACTACACTTCTGTGCATTTTTGTTGCACTGGTACATATATACTTCTAGCAGCCTACTAGGCGTAGCAGCATGGATAATTCTAGAATTAGGTGAGCTGCAATTTGCGAGGCGACCCGCAGCTAGTGTAGTTTCTTTTTGCAATTTTATTATTTATTCTCTATCCACTGTATGTCGGATAGATATTGTATTTTAGTTTACTTATCAGTAATCGCTCATGCACTTGTAACACCGGGTTTCTGGGATGGGTTTCAACGGATTCGTACCAATTGTTATTATTTAAATTTGAATTCAAGTAGTGAACTTTTATATATGAAAAATGGAAGGAAAAAACTTAGATTTCAAAAGTATTAAAAGAGGAATTAATTGATAATTTAGTTGGCTGGCCTGACAGAGATGTTCGGCGCCACCACGACCCTTAGTGGATTTTGGGTCGTGACATTTTCATTCCTTTTTGTTTGTTTTCTTCTTTTTCCTTTTGTTTAATTTATTTGAATTTTGGATTTTATTAAATACAAAATTAAAATTAGCCAAAACTTGATTTAATTCTAATTGAGACTAATTAAATTTCCTAAAATTAACTAGATTTTAAATTTAAGGGAAAAATAAACAAGAGTGATATGGAAGGAAAAAAAAATGTAAAAGGACTATTTTTGTTATTTTTTCTCTTATTTCAATGATGTTTAATTAATCTAAAAATTTAGAATGCAAGTATGCTATTTTGTAATTTTTATTATATTTTATGACAACTAAAAATGCACATAAAATGCAAAAAAAACACAAAATCATGTAATTAATTTCTAAAAATTCAAATCCTAAAAGAAAATTCTAATTTTAATGAATTCTATAGGAGTAATTTAAGCGTGAAAAAAATCATGTGCTCACAGCTGCCCCTCTTTGCTCGAAGACACGAAGGGTTTTCGGGCAAAGATAAATGAGAATCATGAGGGATTTTCGCCTTATCGGCACTCCAGGAAAAGCATTTTTGAAAACCATCTGACCGAACCCTGCTTCAAAGGTTGCCTACATATCCTCAGCTATAAATGAATCAGGTCAGTGTAGTTCTGGAAGGTTTGGTAGCTGGGACTACCAGGAGCTGTGATTTCACTGTTGTTGCTGCTGCTACTGCTTGCTGACCTCCTTATTACACTAAAAGGAAAATCAAAGCTAAGCTAGCTATGCCTATCAACTATGAGTTACAAGATTCCTATCTGTAATTCTCTTGAAACTTGATCTTCAGTCTTAGATGATTTTACCGTGGACCCTGATCTGAATCTTGGTGATCGTCAGTTGTAGGTGTTTATTTCTTTCTGCAGCATTGGGTTAAAAATGAGATCAGTGGGGCTTGTGACTTCAATCCAATTTTGACCGATCCGCACCCTTGTTTGTTTCATATTTGGGTTCATTTCTTTTTGCTCTTTTCTTCTTTTCTTTATTCTTGATTGAGACTCATTCCACCGGTCATCTCTCACCCTATGTATTGAATTCAACCATCTTAAGATACCAAAACAAACAAGCGAATGAAATTTTCTGCCCCTGTTTTCACTAAGAAAATTTCGTGAGTTAGTTGTGACACATATCTAAGCTATCAAATCAGGTTTGTGTATCCTGTGAATGAATCCAGGTTATACTTGAAAATGACCGGGTTATGCCGGAAAAGAAAAAGGGGCCTCGGGTTATGCCGGGACGGAAGGAAAAAAGCTCATTGGGTTATGCTAGGGTGATCCTCGGTTATGCCGGGATTTGGAAAGAAAAAAGCCCTATGGGTTATGCCAGGGGGATCCACGGGTTATGTAGAGATTTGGAAAGAAAAAAACTCCTTGTTTCATGCCTGGGAGATCCTCGGGTTATGCCAGGATTTGGAAAGAAAAAAGCTCCTTGGGTTATGCCAGGGAGATCCTCGGGTTTTGCCAGGATTTGGAAAGAAAAAAGCCCCTTAGGTTATGCCAGGGGAATTTATGGGTTATGCCAGGATTTGGAGAGAAAAAAGCTCCTTGGGTTATGCCAGGGAGATCCTCGGGTTATGCCGGGATTTGGAACGGAAAAGGCTCCTTGGGTTATGCCAGGGTGATCCTCGGGTAATGCCGGGATTTGGAAAGAGAAAAGCCCCTGGGGTTATGCCAGGGGGATCCACGGGTTATGCCGGGATTTAGAGAGAAAAAAGCTCCTTGGGTTATGCCAGGGATATCCTCGGGTTATGCCGGGATTTGGAAAGAAAAAAGCTCCTTGGGTTATGCCAGGGAAATCCTTGGGTTATGCCGGGATTTTGAAGAAAAAAGCTCCTTGGGTTATGCCAGGGAGATCCTCGGGTTATGCCGGGATTTGGAAAGAAAAAATCCCCTTGGTTATGGCAGGGAAATCCACGGGATATGCCGGGATTTGGAAAGAAAAAAAGTTCCTTGGGTTATGCCAGGGAGATCCTCGTGTTATGCCGGGATTTGGAAAGAGAAAAGCCCCTTGGGTTATCCAGGGGGATCCACGGGTTATGCCGGGATGGTTAAGGAATGGGGTCCTATGCTACCATGATTTGTTTTCTTTTTCTTGGGATTTTCATTTTCATTTCTTTTATTCTTTCTTTTCCTTTTTTTCCCTTTTATTTAGAAAAATGTATGAAACAAGTTTGGGGGAAAACTTCCTTTTTGGTCGATTTCCTGCTGCAAAGCTATTTCAGCGCTTGTGCATTCCTTTTCTCTTTTGGGCTGCACCTGCTTCTTGCATGGTTTCCCGAATTATACCTGTGTTAACTTTCAACAAAGAACAATTGTTAGTTCGAAACAGTGGTTGGTTTCATGGCCTTGATCATCCCAATTTCTTGATCCCAGCACCATTTCCATTGAGAACTTTGGTGCTTGTTGGCTTTGAGGGTGAATATCTTTTCAAACAGACATGATTCAACTTTTAGGATTTCATGATGACTCGCCCGTGTGAGCTTCGGCCTTTTAACCTTATTCTGCCCTTAGGACCTTTTCCCTTGACTTTCTTTCCTTTTGAATGTCTTTACTTTGAAAACATCAACCACCATGGTCAATCGGGATTGGACTGCTGCACTCGCTGAGGCTGGGTATTTTCTTCGGCTCTTGCTAGGCAGAGCCCTGTGAATCCAGTCCTGCCACCTTTTCTTTGTAATAATTCCGGAATCAGAGTTAAACTGAAAGAGATTCAAAGGAAAAGTATGCCAAAGGCAAGCATATGAGTTTAAAGAGAAGTGTCCCTTTCAAGGGAAAAGAAGGACTTATCTGGGAGTGTGCATGCTGGCTTCAAATTAACATGACATGCTTCTTGGACAAAATGCCCAACCCACACAAACTTTCCAGCTTCTTGCAAACCCATTAATCCGCATTTCAAAACCAAGGAGCCTTGCCAGGACATTTTTAGTGGTGAGATGTCTTCTTTTCGGCCGACAGCGCCCTTTGTGGGTTTTCGCCAATCGACCTCTCTCATTTCTCTTCTCACTGTTGCCCGATAGTACTCTTTGTGAGTTTTCACTAAGTGGGCTCTCTCATTTTCATTTTCTCTACTCACCATCGCCTTATGGTGCCCGAAGGTTTTCACCGATAAGACTCTCTCATTTTATTTCTCTCAATTTGATTGTATCAGATTCCAACAATGACATTTTTCACTTCCCTGCCTTTGCCAATTGATCAGAGGGACTTGAAAAAGGTCATTGGGTAAAAAGGATTTTGGGCGGAACTACAACTTTGGAACCATTTTGGATGATTCATAACCGAACCACCATATCATCTGCCCCAGTTTCAATTTTTAGGGAAATTAGGATTTTTGTTTTGGTGTGACTGAACCTCAGGGAGAGGCTGCCTACGCATCCTTTCGGAATCAAGTCGAATATAGTTCAGGGAAATAATTTTGTCTTTGTTTTTGTTTTTGTTTTGTTTTTCTTTTCTTTTTTTTTCTTTTTTTTTCTTTTCTTTTCTTTTCTTTTCTTTTTCTTTTTGTACTTTCGGGTTCCAAAGAGGGTGACCAAAAAAGCGTAACCGACTCAAAAGGTTTATGAAGGATTGATAGTGTTTGGGGTAGTGGGAAGGAAAACCTTCGTCATCTCAATTACACAAAAGCCATCACCCCAGGAGGCCTAGACATAGTACCTTTTCAGTGCATCTGCATTAACTGTTGTTTCAGGATCATTTCCTTCGATGTCTCCCAGATATAGTGCTCATCTGAGCAATATCTTCCAGATTACGTATGGACCCTTCCAATTAGGAGCAAGCTTTCCTTTTGCTTCCTGGTGATGATGGAGAATGTGCCTCAGCACGAGTTGTCCCACTTCAAAATTCCTGGGACGCACTTTCTGGTTATAGGCGCGGGCCATTCTTTGTTTGTACAACTGCCCATGACAAACTGAGGCCATTCGTTTCTCATCGATTAATGACAGCTGCTCTAGTTGAGTCTTAACCCACTCACTGTCCTCAATTTCCATTTCAACAATTATTCGGAGCGAAGGGATTTCCACCTCTGCCGGTATAACAGCTTCAGTTTCATAGACCAGTATATATGGGGTTGCTCCGATCGATGTGCGCACTATGGTATGATATCCGAGTAATGCAAAATGAACTTTTCATACCATTTCCTGGAGCTTTGAATCATCTTTCTCAAAATCTTCTTGATGTTCTTATTTGCTGCTTCAACGGCACCGATGGCTTTGGGCCGATAAGGAGTAGAGTTTCTATGCATTATCTTGAATTGTTCACATACCTCTCCCATCAGACGACTATTCAAATTTGTAGCATTGTCGGTAATGATCGTTGCAGGAATGCCAAAGCAGAAAATGAGATTGGAGTGCACAAAGTCTACCGCAGCCTTTTTGCTGACTGATTTAAGAGTGACGGCCTCAACCCATTTTTTGAAGTAGTCAATGGCGACCAATATGAACCTGTGTCCGTTCGAAGCTTTCGGCTCGATTGGCCCAATGACATCCATACCCCAAGCAATGAATGGACAGGGTGCTAACATCGGATGAAGCTCTATTTGAGGTGCATGAATCAAATTACCGTGCACCTGTCATTGATGAGATTTCCGAACAAAGCTGAAGCAGTCCTTTTCCATGGTTATCCATTAATACCCCGCCCATAAGATTTTCTTTCCCAACACATACCCATTCATATGAGGTCCTCATACTCCCGCGTGCATAATTCTTTCGGCTTTCTCGGCATAAACACATCTTAGCAAGTTGAGGTCCGGGGTCCTTTTTATACAAGACATCACCGCTTAAGAAGAAACCACTCGCCTACCGTCTGATGGTTCTCTTTTGATCTCCAGTGGCTTGCACGGGGTATTCTTGCGTTTTCAAAAATCTTTTAATATCATGATACCAGGGTTGAATGCTGGGTTCTACCTTGATCGCATTACAATAACCATGCCTTTCTTTGATTTGAATCTCCAGAGGATCAATATGGGCATTGCCTGGATAAGGCAGCATTGAAGCCAGAGTGGCGAGTGCATCAGCTAGTTCATGTGACACCGAGGAATGTACCTGAACTCTATCGACTTGAAACTCTTGGTGAGATCTTCCACATGTTGCCAATAGGGAATGAGCTTAACATCTCGGGTCTCCCGCTTTCTCTGGGCTTGCCGGATAATCAAATCAGAGTCCACCATGATCAATAGATATTCAACATCTTGGTCAATTGCCATATTTATGCCTATGATGCACGCTTCATACTCAGCAGTGTTGTTTGTACAGAAGAATCGAAGCCTAGCTATAGCTGGGTAGTACTGACCAGTGGATGAAATCAAGATTGCCCCAATTCCTAAACCTCTAGCATTTACTGCTCCGTCAAAGAACATTTTTCAAGCACGAGTGTCCTTAGAGATTGCTTCTACTGAATTTACCTCCTCATCTGGAAAGTATGTGCTCAAAGGTTGGTATTCCTCGTCCATCGGATTTTTAGCCAAGTGATCTTCCAACACTTGAGCTTTCATTGTCGTGCGAGTAACATATACTATGTCAAATTTAGTGAGCAAGATTTGCCACTTTGCTAGTCTCCCAGTAGGCATCGATTTCTGGAATATGTACTTCAAAGGATCCAACCCGGTTATGAGGTAGGTAGTGTGGGCTTGAAGATAGTGTCTCAACTTTTGAGCAAACCACATCAAAGCATAGCACGTTCTCTCCAACAAAGTGTATTTAGCTTCGTAACTAGTGAACTTCTTACTCAGATAGTAAATTGCCTTCTCTTTCTTGCCAGTTATATCATGTTGCCCGAGGACACAGCCAAAAGAATTTTCTAAAACTGTCAGATACAAGAAGAGAGGTCTCCCCGGCTCTAGAGGGACCAAGACTGGAGGATTTGAAAGATATTCCTTGATTTTGTCGAAGGCCTCTTGACATTCAGATGTCCATTTGATTGTGGTATCTTTCTTCAATAGTTTGAATATGGGCTCACATGTGGCAGTCAATTGAGCAATGAACCGACTGATATAGTTTAACCAGCCGAGTAAGCTCATCACGTCTTTCTTAGTTCTTGGAGGAGGTAAATCTCGAATAACTTTTATCTTTGTTGGATCTAGCTCGATACCTGTCCTACTGACTATGAAACCCAAGAGTTTGCCTGACGGGACTACGAAGGCGCATTTAGCTGGATTCAACTTCAAATCGTACTTGTGCAATCGTTCAAAGAATTTTCTCAAATCTCGAACATGGTCGCTATGAGTTCGGGACTTAATGATTACATCATCCACAAACACCTCTATCTCCTGATGCATCATGTCATGAAAAATGGCAGTCATGGCTCTCATATAGGTTGCCCCGGCATTCTTCAGCCCAAATGGCATGACCCGATAGCAGTAAGTACCGTGTAGTGATGTCTCTCTTCTCGGCGTCTTATTCATCCATCAACACCTGGTGATATCCTACGTAACAACCCATGAAGGACTGTATCTCATGTTTGGTGCAGTTATCAACAAGGTTTTGGATGTTGGGCAAAGGGAAATTATCCTTGGGACTTGCCCTATTCAAATCTCGGTAGTCCATACACACCCTGGTTTTCCCATCTTTCTTTGGAACTGAGATTACGTTGGCCAGCCATGCGGTATACCAGACTACTCGGATTACCCCTGCTTTCAGCTATTTTGTGATTTCTTCTTTGATCTTATCACTGATATCAGTTTTATACTTTCTTCACTTTTGCTGAACTGGAGGACAATCGGGGTAAATTGGCAATTTATGCACCACTAGATCAAAACTCAGTCCTGACATGTCATCATATGACCAAGCAAACACATCTTTGAACTCAAATAAGAGTTGGATTATTTCATCTCGAATTTTCTCATCTGTGTGAATGCTTATTTTGGTTTCCCTTATTTCTTCGGCTGTTCCCAAATTAATCGGTTCAGTGTCATTCAGATTTGGCTTAGGTTTTTTCTCAAATTGTTCCGGTTCTCGATTTATTTCCCTGAAAGTCTCTTCTTCATCATATTTCGGTTCTTGATTCATTTTTTCACAATTAGACAGCGTGTTTGGATCTGGGCAAGAAGTCCGCAAGGATGTCATGTTATTTAAAGCCGCGTTATTAGAACTGAAAAGAAAAAATGAACAAGAAAAATAACAAAAATCAGAAAGAATAAAGAGAAAACGGACGATGAAATATTGATTTCATTTCTTGGAATTTTGAAAGATAACAGGGTTTACATTCAGGAATTGAAAAGACAAGAAACTAATAGAAACATCCGAGTTACTCCCCGAAATAACTCGTGATGTAGAAAAAGTGGCAGGGCTAGTCTATTGGGACTCCCGCCTGATCGAGAATGGCGTAGCCTTCCAATTTCACCGATGGTATCCCTCTTAATGCCATCAAAGGCTCTCACACAAACATTATTGGGACGAATTCTTCCTGTCCCAATTTACATTCGTTACAGTGTGGAGAGTGGGCAGATGTCAACGCACGAGCCTCCATCCACCATGACTCGCCTGACATAGTAACCTTCACACTTGACAGTCAGATGTAAGGCTTTGTTGTGGGTTGCTCCCTCTAGAGGCAAATCATTTTTACTAAAAGAGAGTTGATTAACGGCGAAGAATCTTTCTGCCATCCTTTCGAGCTGTTCGACTGAAGTTTCAATTGGCACATACACCGCATTCAAAAGTTTCATAAATATCTTCTGATGTTCAGAGGATTTCGTCACCAATGACAACAGCGACACTTGTTAAGGATATTTTCTCAATTGATCTACGGTGTCATAATCAGGCATCTTCATTTTCTGGAAGAAGGCCTCTGCCTCCTCAGCGCTCACTGGCTTCTTGGACGGAACGCGCTTTCGTGTGGCATTGTTTACTTCATGTACATTTGAATATTTCTCAACAGAGGTCTTTCCTAGAAGTTCTCCCGAGATTTCTTTGCCCTTGTATGTAACCATTGTTTGTTGAAAGTTCCATGGCACGGCAGAAGGGTCGGTCATTGGCTTCTGTGGCATGCGTCAAATAACCACTAGCTCACTCCTTTCGGCACATATATTTGCATTCCCTTTTTTACTTCAAACTTCCTTGGAGCATTCACAACCAGTTGTTTTTCTTGGTGACCTCACGGAACGTAGAGAATTCCATTTTTGGGAGGCGTCGTCTCTACTTTTGTTTTAGGTTTCTTCTCAGGCTCAGTTTTGACAATTTTGTACTTCTTCTCCCCTTTTTCCTGCTTCGGGGCTACCTTGGGCTTCCTTTTTACATCAGTGATAGCAATTATGGCTTTTAGGGCTGGATCAAATTCCCTGTCTTCACAAATCATCCCGATTATCGGCCCGTTATTGTGTGCGGGCAACGGGTTATTGGTCACATTTGGGGCTTCTTCATTCCTCAACACTATTTTTCCCTGTTCTATCAGATCTTCCACGGCTTTTTTCAACGTCAAACAGTTGTCAGTACTATGCCCCTCAGCTCCTGAGTGATAAGCACATCGGACGCCCCGTTGATAGGATCGCGAATCCAGGTTTTGCCTGTTTTGGGGGACAGGTTGCAGCAAATTCATCTGGACGAGCTTCGGGAACAGACTGCAGTAGGTTTCACCAATCGGTGTAAAGTTTGGTCTTCTGGGTGGTTCCTGAGGATGGAAGTTATTTTATGGTGGTCGCGGATTATAGTGGTTCTGGTGAGGAGGCTGGTTTCTTTGGAATGGAGGTCGATTTCTATTGGCTTGTGGCTGCAGTTGGCCGAAAGGTTGAGCATTCATGACCGCATAAGGTGGGGGAGCATAAGCATATCAGTATGAGGATAGTAGTGTTGAGGGGTTCGTTTACAGAACACAGGTCTCGGAGCCTGATATCTTCTTTCCCCTGATGCTGCCATAACTATTTCTTCTTTTTTTTTTTACCTTTGGCCGTCCCTCTAGACCCGCCTTGGATGGCTTGGGAGGTTGCTCTAATGGCCGGTTGACTCAAAATCCGGCCCGTTTTCAAACTGTTTTCAACCATTTCACCAATTTTGATTGCCTCTGCAAAAGGCTTGCCCATGACTGACATCATATTCTGAAAGTAATCTGCTTCCTGGGCCTGAAGGAAGACAATGACCATTTCTACCTCATCCATGGGAGGTTTCACCCTTGATGCCTGCTCGCGCCATTTAATAGCGTATTCTCTGAAGCTTTTTGATGGCTTTTTCTTCAAATTTGCCGAAGAATTTCGGTCCGGTGCGATGTCAATGTTATATTGAAATTGCCTTACAAATTCTCTGGCAAGATCGTCCCAAATGTGCCAACGTGAGATGTCTTGGTCCATGTACCATTCTGAGGCAATACCTATTAATCTCTCTCCGAAATACGCCATCAATTCCTCTTCTTTTCCACCGCCCCCCCATAGCTGATTGCAATACTTCTTCAAGTGAGAAATGGGGTCGCCATGCCCGTCATACTTTTCAAACTTTGGTGTTTTAAACACCGAGGGCAAGTGTACATGGGGGAACATGCACAGATCTGTGTAAGAGACACTCTTTTGCCCACTCAAGCCTTACATATTATTTAGACTCTGTTCGAGGCTTCTCATTGTCTTCGCCATCTCATCTTGCTCTGGGGCTTTGGAAGGTGAAAACCGAAAGATCGAAAGCATGCTTTGGTAGTGATGGTTGTGTTATAGCAGAGCATGGTGGAGCCGTAAAGATGTTAGGAGTTGTTCCAGATGAGAACACCTGGGGGCGAACCTCAGAAGGTGTCCCTAAGAAGTGAACAGTTATAGTAGACTGCTCCAACGGAGTGTTTGGGTGGCTAATGGGGACAGTAGTAACACCTCCAGATCTAGGAAATAGCTCAAGAAATCCAGGGATGGTGTTTTGGGTAGGCGTCCCACATTTCCATGAGTCGGAGACGCAGTATCCGGTTCTCTTCGGTTGTAAGGGACTCAAATGCCGGGACCCCCGAGATGGGGCTATCTTCAGACATAGGAATTACAGGAAAAGTCATTTCTGTAGACATTTCCATACTGCCTCTTGATTTGGTAAAGTATGGATGTGATGCCAGCGTACCACAACCAACCACCGTTTCTAAAGCCTAAGCTGGAATTGACAGCAACAACGGTTAGTTTGAAACAAATAACAGATAGGAACCGCATATTGGAGTGTGATGCACCTATATAGTTAAATGAGTCTCTACATGTTTGCCACGATTGCATGCATCATCCCGGATTTTCTTTTTGTTTTCCTTCTCTTTCTTTCTCTTTTAGGTTTTTCTCTCATTTTATTTTCCTATTTTTTTTTTCATTTTCTTCTTTTCCTTTTCTTGTGCCGTGGTTTTTCTCTCGATTCCTTATTTCCTTCTTTTGCGTTTCTTTTCTTCTCTTATTTTTCCTTTTATTTTCTTCCCTCATATTTCTTTTCTTTTTCTTAGGGTTATGGTCGAATCTTATGTAGATTGGCTACGTATCATGGCCTTGCATGAATCAGACCAGGCGTAGTTCTTTCAAATAAATTCAAAAATAAGGAAACAATTTTTGTGAGAATTTTTTTTTAATTTTTCATTAATAACAACTGTGATGACAAAAGCTATTAGACTATTTGTTTTCTTTTTATCAACAAAGGAAATTACAAAACAGACTCGATTAACTAGGAATACATCAAATCTTCAAATCCTAGGGCCCGCGGGGCATCGTTCGGCATCGTCACGGGCCAACGTGCAAGACCCCTTTGCAACTGATCCAAATCATTCATGACCTGGCTAACAAATATCATCACTAAATCAAAGAAAGTGGTACGACACATCTGTTCAGCAGCTTGACATTTCATAACAATATAGTTTGCAATGTTTCTGATTCGGCCCTTTTTCTGTTGGGTACGAGCCTCTAGCACCTGAGATTCCTGGAAATGATGGTCTTGTAGCAATTTTATTTCCTTTTCCATATCGGTGATTAACCCATTGCATTGTTCCCTCTCGGCCTGAAATTCTTTGTCCCTCTGGGCTGCTTTTTCTTCAAGGGTATTCATTTTCCTCTTCATATTGGCGATGGTTTCTCATAGTTTCTTTTCATTTGTTGTACAAATTGGGCTCTTTCCTTGGTCTTCTTGGCCCATTGTGCTCGAAGATTCCTCCCGGCAATCCAAGATTTGCTTTTGTAACCCTTTTATCAACCTCTCGTCAGACCGGTTTCTTGCCTGATTTTTGGCATCTATTATCATTTGCTGAATTTGAGCCTTGAGTGCCTCATTCTCCTGGGCCAGTTTCTTTTTATCACCTTCATCAGCTGTGGCCTGTACACTCTTTTTGAATTGAAGATCTCGGACATGTTGCTCCAACTTTCCTATTCTTGCTCGGTATTCCCTTTCCTTGGCTTTCCAATTCCACTGCACCTGGGCTCCGTCGGTGAATTACTGCACATGTGGCCATTTGGCGGGTCTTTCTGGGATTTGGAATCTTTTACCAAACCAACTCAAGTATTTAGGATCCACCTCGCCTCTTGCCCGGTCCTGTACTATAGTCTTAGGCTTGAGGTACCTGTACTCTTTCCATATTTGTCGGATCTTTCCTTCCGGGAATTCAGCGTTTGGGCCTAACTCAATGATTTTCCCACTCAGGTCTTCATCATTATGAACAGTTCGAAATCTTCCTAATTGCATCAGGACTCGGTCGGAAGCATAAGATTGGATGCTTCGGATATCCATCAAAAGAATGTAAGGTACTTCTGCCGATGTGTACACATTCTTAGTATTAGGAAGTCATCCAAAAGCCCATTCAACTTTATCTGCGGTCAAAGATCTCAAGCATGACGACCGAGCCTCAGTGCCCTTGGGGAACTCAATACCTGTTACCCGGGTCCCGAATTTCACAATACAACTCAGCCCGGTTAGACCGTAATTTATGTACCCCGTGTAATGACAAAGATGCTCCTGTATCCACAGCAGTAGTAGCAGATTGCAACCCTGAAATAATTTCACAATCTCTCGACACTTGGTTAGAGCTCGGTACATTTCTGCCACAATCAAGGGAATCACTGTGCTAAGTAGGTTTCTTTATGGCAACATCCAACATTCCTACAAGGGCGAGGTCTATATGACCGTCATTTCTTGGACAGGCCACAACTCCCAGAAAAGCTACCATAAAGGCTAATCCCCGTCGGACTTTCCATTTATCTTTGTTCCCGGCATGGGTCAAACCGGTGTTGGGCTCCTCAAAACCTTTTGGGCTACCGTAACGATGATACAATAAATGCAGTGTGTAATATCCCTCTGCTAGATACGGGTCTTAAATGTACTGACTAATGCTCAACAAGTCCAAGAAGCTATGAATGGTTACCGGTCGTGGGGACAATGGGTATCTACTCCGGAGGTTCCGGTTGAGACCCGCATATCCCGCAATCTCTTCTAGTGTAGGTGTGAGTTCAAAATCTGAAAATCAGAATACATTATGGGTAGGGTCCCAAAATGGTATTAGTGCCTCAATAATATCCTTCCTCAGTTTGATGTTCTATAAATCAACGAGACCGCCCAAAATCTTGACCACGGTTTCTCTACTCCATTTTCCCAAATCATGGCACCACATATGGAGTCTCAAGGAGATCTCGCTCAGGACTGAGAAGGTTTCAAGGTTACTTGGATTCATCCTGCACATTTATTTAAAGGGGATTTTAATGATTAACTTTGACCTAACAAAGAAAAATGGCTATTTTTACCAAAAATTTTTTATTTAGAAAACAAGGACTTGGTTTTGCAAATACGGCCTTTCAGCAGTTCTGGGAGGAAGATTTTAAGGCTGTGCCCGCAAACCATTTTTAAAAATGACTCAAGGTAGCTGTTCTTGCAAAAACGGCCTTCCAGCGCATTTTTGGAGACATTCGGCTTATTTTAAACAAGAATGACATCACCCGACTTATTTATGACGAAAATTAAAATTTTGACATTTTTGGGCTCTTTTTCTTTGCAAAAAGGGAGGTTGAACCTGATGATGGTGGCCTACGTATCTCACTTTTGGTGAAAATCAAACCAGCATAGTTCGGATAGATTTGCCAAAAATCAAATATATTTTGAACAATAATTTTTTTGTCTTTTTTTTTCAAATATTTTCTTTTTTATTTTTTCAAAAATTCGGCAGCATTTCGGTACTATTTGGGCATTGGTTTTTTAAAACAAATGGTTACCCTAACTTAGTCCTAACACTGCTATTTTCTCACTTTCACTCATTTAGACAAGCTGGTCAACATGCAAATCCAAGCAAATAAATGCGCAAGTAGCACATAAGATGCATCAGGATGGTCATTTCAATTCAGGTCACCTGTCCTAGACGGACCTAACCCCTGTGTTGAGTTCCCTAAGTCAAATGCACATGATGCAAACAAACGTTCTACTAGAGATCCTGCATGAGTTTTTATTCTTCTAGGTTTAAATCTTAGGTTTATTGGTTTAGACCTGGCTTACCCGAGCTGACAACTCGAGCCGAAGGGGAGGCAGCATACTGGGGATACAGAAACTCTGCCGGCTTAGCAACTTATCCAAACCTCATTCTAATTTGGTAAAGACTCTAAACAGAAGAGAAGCTACATGAAGTGCACATTTCTCCATGATGTAGAAGACTCAGAGAGAGGAGGGGATTTGTGACAGTTTATATATACAATTTTCAACAAATATGAAAGCGGTAAAACATTTAGCACTATAGCATGGAACACGTAGAAGAATCAGATAAAGCCAAATATAACAATTATACTAAGCTTGAATTATTTGAACCCTGAACCAGAATTTTGGGTTCGTGTCCCCAGTAGAGTCGTCAGAGCTGTCATATCTCCTTTTTTACACACCTATCCCGAAGGATAATGTATAATGGAATTTTTCCAATTTAAGCGACATTATTCGAAATAGGATTATTTATTTATTCAGAGTTGCCACTTGGGATAGGATTCGATTTTGGTGTCCCAAGTCACCGGTTTAACTTGAATTCCAGATCGAGAAAAACTTCAACTTCCCAGTTGGAGTCTATGAACCAGAAATTTTGTATAAGGAATTCTGTTGACCCAAGAGAAGGTGTTAGGCACCTCTAGATCCCGTGGTTCTAGCACGGTCGCTTGACTTATTATAAATGGTTGAAATCTAATTTTTATACATGTTCAAACCTATAGTGCAATTTTAGAATTATTTTCCGCTTTAGTTAAAGTTTTTAACAAAGTGAACGTCGTTTAAAAATGTATTTTTGAATCACGTCACATGAAATGCACCCGGATCCTCCACACATTCTTATTCAATTTTTGGGATTTGGATTTGGGTTGCATGAAATGCACACCCGTATTTAGGAAGTTAAAATTATTAAAAAACGTGCCTAAATTTACTAACGTATTATTATTTTTGTGGGAGGATATGAAATTCGCTAAACGGCACGTCCCGAATTCTAAGTATTTTATTATAAGCATTTAAAAAGGGCCACAAAATGTATGGATTTCATTTGGCATAGCGCACCTCGTTTTATTATTTAAAGTCCAACCTAATAGCAAACTATTATTTTTTTTATTGAATTTGTCTCTAAAGAGCCTAGTTGATTGGCATTATACAATTCGGGCCTCAAATTCAAGTCCGGATTCAAACAAAAGGGAAGACCTCTTAATTTGAACCCGCTACCTAATTCGAAGACCTTCAGTATTTGGGCCTCGAAATTGGCCCTGAACGAAAAAAGCAGTCTGGAAATAGAATTGGGCTAGGCGTGGGTAAGATTAAGGCCCAACTGATTAGAGTAACAACAAATCCAAATAACTTGCTAAATTATGGACTGGGCCTACTGGCCTGGTCCAACGGATAATCGTGACCCTTAAAGCCACTGGATTGTGTTTCTGAAGTTAAATCCAACAAATGGGAGGATTATAGATTTATTAAAGTTGGTAATTGCCAAATCAATTCTAGATTTTAAATTCCAATTACGTTTGGACCAACAACTGTGTGCAAACATGTGAAGATGTTGATGCTGCCACTAACATAATGGAAATCTATAATGGAACATCACATATATGGTTTCATTTCAATGTAGATACATATGCTCATTTCAAATTATAACCTAATTTCTATATTATAGATATAGGTGATTGCTTCTGAGAACTGAATTTAGTCGATCTACCACTTTAAGACTTATAATGATTAAATGAATCAAAAATTCATCAACAGCATGAAAAATGACTCACAACCTAATTTTACAGTTATAAGCATGCAGTCCAAGTCAAATTTAATTTTTAAAATACTCATACCTATTCGAGTATTCAATTATTATCTGCACATGAGGACCTAGAATATATTTATGTTGTTATTGATTTCAAACTAATCACCAAACAAAACTATAGTAGGCTAAGGAATATCAACAGTCCAATACAAATCAAAAGTCCAGAACAGTCCAAATCAATTTAAAAATCAATCCTAGTTATACAGCCCATGATCTATGCTCATACAACTCGAAGTTGAACTATACTACGCAAATATACATCAACTAATATCCAAACAACAAATCACCCAAAAACAGTTCGAATACACTTCATACAACTTGAACTTGGTCTAGGAGAGCTAGGAACTCAAATATTGCTGAATCTCAAATAATCTAAGAGAGATCTTCAATATAACAGTTTTTTTTTAATGTTTATGTTGTATGTTGCTTTTTATTTTTTATTTTTTTGAAGAAAATTAAGATCTAAGGTGAGAATCTCTGAATTATAGGAGTTCAGATTTGGTATTTGGATCTGAAATTCAAATTCTAGATGATAGAACTTGTACAAAATCTTTTTGAGGGAGGATTTGAGAAGCTGGAACTTTTTGGGATTTTTTCAGATTGTGAAACTTGGAAAAGAAGGCAAGGGGACTGCCTTTTATGGGCAGAAAATCAGGGGGAAGCTTCTAGATTTTATTACCCATTTTTTTTCTCTTTTTATTTTCAGTTTTTATACATTAGTCCCTAAAATTTTGACTTGTTGGCCAAGTTATTAACCTAAGTTACTAATATTCCAACTACAGTCCTAGTCTAGAAGGTTATAGAAGGTTCTAGCTTCCTAAATTGCCCCTGAACTTTCCTGAAATTACCAAGTCTAGTCAAATTAATCCAGCCTTTTATCCTAGTTAGACTTTGACCATAGTCAATTAGATATGGAGCTGGAACAATTGGCTAAGACTAACATATCCTAAAATCGAATCAAACTATCGAATTAATTCTGGACAAAGCTGAAATTAAATCTAATTGTAAGATTAATTTTATCACTGCACTTAATGAAACAGTCAACAACTCACAGTGAAGCCTTAGTATAATAGGAAAACAATGAATAAAACCTAAAGGAATTAGTAACAATCACGGACATAATGAACAAAATTAAAACTATAACTCTAACAACCTAAAGAAAATCAGTATCAAACACACAAATAAATGGAAACAAGGGTAAACCATATAGTCATGAATCACAAAATGAAAACCGGATTTGGTGAACAAAAATGATGAACAAACGGTGACCAAGGAAAACAAGAAACAAATGAAGATAAAAAAGAAAAAGACAGAAAGAAAAAGATAATAAAAAAAATACCTTGAACTTGGTTATGATGGCCTTTCCAATTTCGAACCTTGAGATGATATTAATCAATCATTCTTGTCAAGAACGGTCAAATAATATCAACTTGTAATGAAATCGTGCCCAAAACGGAGAAGAGACTTATCTTTGCTCAAGTTTCCAGATTTTAAGACCTTAGATTTGAGAAGTTTGGGAGGTGTTTGAAAAGAAAGAGGCGTAAATTCATGATGTGGGAGTGGAGGAGAGTCTACAATGTGAGTTTGGTAGGGACTGGGGATACGGCGGCGGCGGCGGTTTCATGGATTTGGCGCGTTTAGTTGGGATTTGAGAAGAATTAATCATGGATTTGTATTGAGAAGGTTAAGACGGTGTAGGGGTGTAATTTTGGGCGAATTTGGAGGATCGCAGCCGGCGGAGGCGATTTTCGGCCGGCTGCTTATGGCGGAGGACGACGGAGAGGTGAAGGGGTTCTTTTAGGGTTCTGAAGAGATGAAGGAACGGGGGAGGAGGTAGGCGTTAGAACATTAATATATTAAACATACCCTAGTTCCTGACTGTTGTATCAAAGATCCTCGACGGCCAGGATCCAATGTGACAAAACGACGTCGTTTTCATTAACACAGGGCTGGACCGGGTGCTTGAAGTGGACTGGGTCGATTTTGAAGTGGGTTTGGGAGGTTTTGGGCATTTGGGCTGTGGTTTTGCACGAAAATGGCCCAAAATTGGCCAGCCCTTTTCTTTTTCATTTCTTTTTGTTTGTTTTCTTCTTTTTTCTTTTTTTTAATTTATTTGAATTTTAGATTTTATTAAATGCAAAATTAAAAGTAGTCAAAACCTGGACTAATTAAATTTCCTAAAATTAACTAGATTCTAAATTTAAGGGAAAACTAAACAAATGTGACATGGGAGGAAAAAAATGTAAAGGGATTATTTTTGTTATTTTTTCTCATATTTAAATGATGTTTAATTAATGTAAAAACCTAGAATGCAAGTACGCTATTTTGTAATTTTTATTATATTTTATGACAACTAAAAATGCACATAAAATACAAACAAAACACAAAATCATGCAATTAATTCCAAAAAATTCAAATACTAAAAGAAAAATTCTAATTTTAATGAATTCTATAGGAGTAATTTAAGCATGGCAAAAATCATGTGCTCACAGCACTATTACTTCCTTTTTCGATTGTAGCAAACAAACGCAAGTATACCTACTATAGTCATCTACTATTATTACAATGTAATTCCGCTTGTCATAAGTAGCTACTTTATTTGGTCCCCATACATATCTGTGAACAAGTTGGAAAATGCAGTCAGATTGATGACTACTAATAGGAAACATCAGTCTACTCTGCATGGCTAATGAACAAATCTAACAGTTCTTCTGCACATCTAGATTCATTTTATTCTTCAAATCTGGCAAGCATTTTAAAGAACATGTGGATGTATGTCCCATCCTTTGATGCCCCAATGCTGCATTTATTTATTCCTTCTTAATTGATACAACTACTATTTCCTTCTTCTTCACTTCTAATTATGTACAACCCTTCATCTTCTCTATCAATCCCCAATATCAAGCCATTATAAAGTCCTTGAAACACACAATAACCAGGGTAGAAGCAGGATGAAAAACATAAATCTCTAGTCAGCTTGGATGCTGAAATGAGATCGAACCTAAAGTCAGGCACATCTAAAACATTCCTAATCTTCTGCCCTCCTAGTATTGTTGCATCTCCTGTATGTACTATTTATGATCTGCCTCCTGTAGGTATTTGAACTCCATTATTGTTTTCTCTATTGACTCTCCTTAATTTTTCTAAAATTTCCTTGGAAAATGTAATATAGTGTGATGCTCATGAATCTACTATCCAATCATATGATTGTACATCAGATAATATTGAATTTATACATGTGATGTTTGTTGAGCCTGCTATGTTGTTGGAACTTCCTTCCATTGATGACTTTGTTAAGAGACTCACTAGGTGCATATATTGATCCTTAGTCATATAGTTCCCATGTGGCTGATTGTTCACTATAATTTCCTTTTATCCATTAACATTGTTAGCATAAAATTTGGCAAGAAATTGACCTTTCTTCTTAATTTTGAGGTCTCTTTGGTACCCATGAACTTGTTGCAGTTTTCCTTTAAATGCCCTTTGTAGCCACATTCTTCACAAACAAGTCCTAGCTTCTTTCCCTTCAGAAACTGATTTTATTTTCCTGCTAAAATAGTCATTGGCTCCCTATTTGTGTCAACCACTCCTAATTCTCGCAGACTCTCCTCCTGCACTATAACTGCATAGCTTGGTTCATAATAAGGATTGACCTTTTCAATAACACTACACTTTTCATATAGCTATAACTCTCATTCGGCTCTAAAATAGCCTTTGTCTCACTAAATGATCTACGTATGGGTGTGATTATTCACAGTCACATGAGGAAAATTGTGCTAGGATGTCTAATTCACTCCATAGTTCTTTCTATTTTGAGAAGTAAGAGGTCACGGATTATGTACCTTGCTTTAGGGTTGCAATAACAGCAGATATCTGATAGATTCTAGTCAGGCCATCTTTGCCAAACCTTTCCTTGAACTCGTCCCAGATTTTTCTCGCACTTGATGTGTACATGATGTTAGGCTACAGCTATGCCCATACAGTGTTGCTAAACCATAAAACTACCACAACATTGCACCTTTCCTATTGCGCCGTTAATTATCCTCTACATGAAGCCTTGAGGCAGGTTCCATCCACAAACCCTAACTTGTTCTTCACCAAGAGAGCTACTATCATAGATCTACTCCATATGGCATAATTTTCTGGCCCTATGATTTTGAGAGCCATCAATATTGTTCTAGGCAAATCTAAATCCTTAAGGTATAGTGGATAGTTGTGAAGAAGCTATCCATTTTCATCGTCCGTCATTGTCATACCTCTGTGAACTTTGAACTCAGCTAAGTTCTCAAATTGAAGTCGAAGAACAACTTAAATTGATCGATTTCTACTATGATACCATGTCAATTTTTACTAATTGAGTGCACGTTTGCATGATACACATATGCACAACAATATTTGATCTGTAATATTGAATTTAGAGAAAAGAAGAAGAGAGATGAGAAGAGCAGAAGCTTATTTTTCTATTATGCATAGTGATAACCAACTTAGTCCCTTTTATAGACCAAGTTGGTTATCGCCCTTCTTAGATTTTCAAATTACACTTTAGTTTAACCAACTAATTAGTAACTACTAACTAATTAATAACTATTTATTATTTCCACATTTTTCCAAAATAATTTTTGGCGATTTTTCACTGGAAGACAAAGACAGCACCAAGTTTGCAATTTCGGAGTTTATATGCAGTTACAATGCTTGATTTTGGATCGCGATAAACTTGGTATTAGATCCCTAGGTTTAAAGTTATGTCAGTCAAGGGAACAATGTCTTAGTAGAGTCTTATATATGGATTAATTGAATCTCATATGTATAAGCGAGAGGCACAGAGACATTTAAGAAAGTTTTTCGTTCTTTGATTCTACCTTATGCTATAGAACTTGAAGTAAGGAATACGATGTCCTTCATTCCCACCTATGCAAGGGAACATGTCATAGTAGAGTCTCGTATATGGATGAATTGAATCTCATATGTATAAGCGAGAGGCACAGAGATATTTAAGAAAGTTTTTTGTTCTTTGATTCTACCTTATGCTATAGACCTTGAAGTAAGGAATACGATATCCTTCATTCCCACCTATGCAAGGGAACATGTTCATCTGATCAAGTACTAGTAATTAATGATATATTAATTCTAATTCCATAGACACATATGTGTTAGGTTATCTTGAATAAGGACTCAAAATATTCTTATGAAAAATATCAACACTATTAACCAATAAACGAGATAAATTAATTAGTTAATTTATGTGAAAAACTCAACATGATTGTTAGCTGACCCATATATATTAATTTTAATTCCATAGACACATTTTTTTAAGGTTAGCTTGAATAAGGACTCAAAAATATACTTATGAGAAATATTAACCCTATTAACCAATAAACCAAACAAATTGATTAGTCAATTTATATGAAAAACTCAACAGGATTGTTAGCTGACTCATAGCACTAAAGTATTATTTCTTACTGAATTTAGTTTCTAAGTTTGCCTACTTGTCTTGAACTATCTTGAAAAAATTCCATGAGTTTTAGGGTTGAATTTATAGTTCTAGATGTTATTTTGGCGATTTGATCGTGCGAGCAAGTTCATATGATATTTTAAGACTTGTGTGCATGTTTGGTTTGGAAACCCGAGAGCTCAGTTGAATTTCGGATAGGCTACGGAGTGTTTTGAGATTTAAGGAATTTACTTGTGTGTTGCAGATCTACATACTTCAAAATTCTGAAGTCTGGCTCGCAATTGCGAAGAATCATCACATTTACGATGATTAGGCTAGGAGGGGACCTTTGCACTTGCGAAGTTCTTCGTCGCAATTGCGACTTGAACAGTGGCCGCTTTTGGGAACAAATTTTTGCATCTATGAAGATAGCAGGTCAGGCGAAGCTTCGCAATTGCGAAGCATTGGTTGCATTTATGAACTTGTGATCACAAATGTGATACCTGCAACTGTTCAAAGCACAACCTAGATGGGATTTTCAACTCATTTCTCAAATTTTCAAACCCTAAGCTTCAAGAGGCGATTTTCTAAATATTAGTTCTTCCCCAAATCATAGGTAAATGATTTATAACTCATTTGTTTCAATCTATTTCAACATTTTGCAAGATTTCATCACAAAAACTAGGGATTTCATGGGAAAATTTGGTGTTTTGGGTAGAATTTAGGAATTTTGAAATAAGGGGATCTGGACATCAATTTGAGGTCAGATTCCAAAAGGAATTGTATATCCAGGCTCAGGGTTGTAGGTTATATATATTTGTTATGCCTCGCCATAGCCTCGTCACTATTTCGAAGAGGTTAGACTCGGCACTTACTAGTACATGTGGTTTGTTATAATGATTCTACACTATGCACTTCCTGTGTAGATCTCAGAGCTAGTGAATAATTGAGAAGTTGGTTTCTGCTACTACATTCCAGAGACGCAAGGTAGCCCTGCAAGCGTCCGCAGGCCCTGACATCCCCTCCCATCATTACTTTATTTATGTTTATTTACTTTCGAGACAGATGTATTCTTTTCTTTCAGACCAATATTTATAGTAATATGTAGAAAGTTCATGAGTTATGACACCAGTTTCTGGGTGGTATCTATTTCGGATTTTGTATTTAGCATAAAGATGATCTTTTAAACTGTGTAGTTTTGCTTTTATTTCCGTTGATTCACTTTTGTTAAGTTTTAATTATTAAAAGATGAAGGAAAATGGTGAAAGATTATGTAATGTTGGCTTTCCTAAAGAGTACAATATTAGGCATCATCACGGTCCCAATAGTAGAAAATTAGGGTCGTGATAAGTTGGTATTAGAGCACTAGGTTGCCTGGGTCTCACAATTTACGAACAAGCTTGGTAGAGTTTGAGGGATCGGTACGAAGACGTTTGTGATTATCCCCAAAGGCTATAAAGCTAGGAACAATTTCATTTCTATTCATCTCTATTGTGCGGTTTGATCTCAATGCTAATTGAAATTCTACTCTATTTTTTCATAGATGGCGAGAACACATATCGATTTATCAGTTGATCAGTAGCTCGAGCCCCCAATGGCAGCTCCTACGAGGGGTAGAGGATGAGGCCGGGGCCGTGATAGAGGCCGAGGTAGGGGCAGGGATCATCCTAGAGCTCGAGCAGTAGCTCCAGCAGCGGAGACTCGGGTAGAGTTTGATGATGAGGCTTCGGCCCAGACCGTTCCAGCAGGCCCACCTCAGGCCTTAGAGGGTTCATCGCTACCCCGATACTCCGGGATGCTCTAGTCCGTCTAGTGGTCCTCATGGAGAGTGTCACTCGTGCAAGCATACTTGTTGTAGCACTAGCCATATCTCATACTTGGGGAAGATCACAGTCTCCGGCTACTCACACTCCGGGCAGATGGCTCCCCAATTTCAGACTCTAGCAGCTCAGCCTGTTGGGGTAGTTCTGCCGGGTGTTGTACCACATACCGGTGATGGATCAGCTATGTCTTATGATGCTTTGTGGTGGTTGGACAGGTTCACCAAGATCTTCACTACTACCTATAGTGGTACATCTTTAGAGGATCCCCAAGACTACTTGGACAATTTCCATGAGGTTCTATAGAACATGGGGATAGTGGAGACCAATGGGGTCGACTTTGCTACTTTCCGTCTTTCAGGCTCCACCAATAAATTTTAAGAGATTATTGTTAGGCCAGACCAACTAGGTTACCATCTCTCAATTGGGACAAGTTCTCATGGTTATTATTAGAGAAGTATCTTCCTACCACTTAGAGAAAGGACTATTGGAGGTAGTTTGAGCCTTGAACAGGGTTCCATGATCATCACTCAGTACGAGACTAGATTTGTGGACTTGGCCCGTCATGCTCTTCTTATGCTTCCCACCGAGAGAGAGAGGGTGATGAGGTTTATCGAGGGACTTGCTTAACCTATCAGACTGTAAATAGACAAGGAGACAGTGAGTGAGATTTCTTTCCAAGATGCAGCCAATGTGGCCAGACTAGTAGAGATGGTTTTAGCTCAAGGAAATGGTCAGGGTTATGACAAGAAGCCTCGTCACTCCAGTGCATTCAGGGGGACCGCATCTGGAGGTTGAGGTACTTTTGGTAAAGGCCATCCTGCTAGGCCATTTCATTCAGCACTTCAGGCATCCTATGGAGCTTTAAGAAGTCGTAGTCCTTATGTACCTCATTTAGGGAAGACATCTTATAGTGCACCGCCAGCTCCCATCAGAGCACCTTCTCTTCAGAATTATTATCGCGGTCAGCCGGCCTGTCAGTGTCAATATTAGTTTCCTCAATCATAGTGTTCAGATTGATGTTTGGAGTGTGGTGACTTTGGGCATATACGGAAGGCTTGTCCGAGATTAGTGGGTGTTCAGTAGCAAAAATGGGGTTCTCGTGCTATGATTCCAACACCTCCTGCTTAGCCAGCTAGAGGTAGGGTTAGGAAGCTAAAGGTAGGGGTCAGCCTGCTAGAGGTGGAGGCCAGGCCATTAGAGGTAGAGGGCCAGGCCGCCAGAGGTGGAGGCCAGCCAGTAGGAGGTCATCCCCGGGATATGGTTCAATGTGGCGGGGCCTAGCATCGATGTTATGTTATTCCAGCTAGGCTAGAGGTTGGGTCCTCCGATGTAGTTATCACAGGTATGGTTTCAGTTTGTAGTAGATATGCTTCATTCTATTTGATTCAGGGTCCACATACTCTTGTGTGTCATCTTATTTTGCTCCATATTTGGTTTTGCCTCGTGATGCCTTGAGTGTTCCTGTGTATGTGTCCACACCAGTAGGGGATTCTATTATTGTAGAACGTGTCTATCATTTGTGTGTGGTTGTTATTGGGTGTCTTGAGACTAGTGTAGATCTCCCAATTCACGACATGGTTGACTTCGATGTTATTTTGGGTATGGATGGGTTGTTACCTTATCACGCTATATTGGACTGTCATGCTAAGATCGTAACCTTAGCGTTTTCGAGGTTTCCTTAATTAGAGTGGAGAGGAACTCCTAGTCATTCTATCAGCAGGGTTATTTCATATATAAAGGCTTGGTATATTGTTGACTTTTGCATTAATTTGGCTCCGGGCACTCATCGCATGGCCCCGCCAGAGTTGAAAGAATTGAAGAAGTAGTTGCAATATTTTCTTGATAAGGGCTTTATTAGACCTAGTGTGGGGTGCGATGATGTTGTTTGTTAAGAAGAAGGATGGATCGATGAGGATGTGTATATACTATCGGTAGTTTAACAAAGTGACCATCAAGAATAAGTATCCATTGCCGAGGATTGATGATTTGTTTGATCAGCTTCAAGGTTCCAAGGTATTTTTGAAGGTTAATTTGATATCTGGCTACCTTTAGTTGAGTATTAGGGCATCCAATGTCTCTAAGATAGTTTTTCACACTCGGTACGACCATTATAAGTTTCTAGTTATGTCATTTGGCTTGACAAATGCCCCTACCAACATTTACAAATTTTATGAACCGAGTGTTCAAGCTCTATTTGGATTTCTTTGTGATTGTTTTCATTGATGATATTCTGATCTACTCCTACAGCGAGGAGAAGCATGAGCAGCATCTTCCAGTCGTTCTTCAAACTTTGTGAGGCAATCGGTTGTATGCTATGTTTTCAAAATGTAAGTTTTGATTGAGTTCAGTTGTTTTCTTGGGTCACGTTGTATTGGCAGATGGTATTCAGGTGGATCCTAAGTAGATTGAGGCAGTCAGGGACTGTCCTAGACCCACGTCAACTACAGAGATCCAGAGTTTCTTGGATTTGGCGAGTTATTACCGAAGATTTGTGGAAGGATTTTCATTTATAGTAGCCCCAATGACCAGGTTGACCCAGAAGGGTGCCTCGTTCAGGTGGTCTGACGAGTGTGAGACGAGCTTTCAAAAGCTCAAGATAGCTTTAACTACGGCGTCGGTGTTGGTTTTACCCACAGGTTCAAAGCCATGCAGTATATTATGTTGCATCTTGTATTGGACTTGGTGTGGTGTTGATGCAGAATTGAAGTTTATTGCATATATTTTGCGGTGGTTGAAGATTCACGAGAAGAATTATCCAGTTCATGCTTTGGAGCTAGCATCCATTGTTCACACGCTGAAGATTTGGAGACATTATTTGTTTTGTGTGTAATGTGAGGTGTTCACGGATCAAAAGAGTTTGCAGTATTTGTTCAAGTAGAAGCAGCTCAATTTAAGGCAGAGAAGTTAGTTGGAGCTATTGAAAGACTATGATATCACCATCTTGTATCATCCCGGAAAGGCCAATTTGGTGGCCGATGCTTTGAGTTGGAAGTTAGCTATTAGGGGTAGCCTTGCGTATATTCCAGTCAGTGAGGGGTAGCCTTGCATATATTCCAATCAGTAAGAGACCGCTTGCTTTGGATGTTCAGGCTTTTACCAATCAATTTATGAGGTTGGATGTCTCTGAGCTCAGCCGTGTTCTAGCTTGTACGATTGCTAAGTCTTCATTGTTTTAGTGTATCATGGATAGGTAGTATGATGACACTCATTTTCTTGTCCTTAGGGGCACAACGCGACATGGTGCGGCCAAGCAGTTTACAGTTGGAGATGATGGAGTTGCGAGGATGTAGGGTCATGTTTGTGTGCCTAATATGGATAGACTTCGTGATTTGATTATAGAGGATGCCCATAGTTCAGCGTATTCTATTCATCCGGGCACCACTAAGATGTATCAAGATTTGCGGCAGCATTACTGGTGGAGAAAGATGAAGAAGGATATTGTTGCATATGTAGCTCGGTGTTTGAATTTTCAGCATGTAAAGTACGAGCATCAGAGACCTAGTGGTTTGCTTTAGAAGATTGAGATTCCTGAGTGGAAGTGGGAGAGTATCACTATGGACTTCATTGTTAGACTCCCACGGACTCAGATGAAGTTTGATGCAGTATGGGTTATTGTTGATAGGCTGGCTAAGTCAGCGCAATTCATTACTGTGGCAGTTTTCTATTCCTCGGAGTGGTTGGCTGAGATCTATATCCGGGAGATCGTTCGTCTTCACGGTGTGCCTATGTTTATCATTTCTGACCGAGATACGCAGTTTACCTCCCATTTCTAGAGGGTAGTACAGTGTGAGCTGGGTAAGCGGGACTAGTTGAGCGCAGTATTTCATTCTCAGACGGATGCACAGTCCGAGCGTACTATTCAGATTTTGGATGATATGCACCACGCCTGTGTTATTACTTTGGAGGTTCTTGGGATCAGTTCTTATAGTTAGAGGAGTTTTCCTACAACAACAGCTACTAGTCGAGCATCCAGATGGCCCCCATATGAGGCATTATATGGCTGACGGTGTCGATCGCCAGTTGGGTGGTTTGAGCGTGGGAAGGCTCAGTTTTTGGGTACAGATTTGGTACAGACTATCTTGGATAAGGTTAAGATTATTTAGGATAGGCTTCGTATAGCTTAGTCCAGGCAAAAGAACTATGCCGACAGTAAGGTTCGTGCTGTAGCATTCATGGTCGGAGAGCGAGTCTTGCTTCAAGTGTGGCTCATGAAGGGTGTGATGAGATTTGGAAAGAACGGCAAGCTAAGACCTAGGATCATCGAGCCTTTTGAGATCCTTGATCTAGTGGTAGAAGTAGCTTATAGACTTGCGTTGTCGCCGGGTTTATCAGTTGTGCATCCCGAGTTTTATGTGTCCATGCTTCAGAAGTATCACGATAACCCATCCCACCTGTTGGAGTTCAGCACTGTCCAATTGGACAAGAAATTGACATATGAGGAGGAGAAAGTAGCTACTCTAGACCGGCAGGTTAATCAGTTGAGATCGAAGAGTTACCCTTCGGTTCTTATGTAGTGGAGAGGTCAACTTATTAAGGTAGCTACTGGGGAGTCCAAGTTCGATATGCGAAGCAGATATCCCCATCTTTTCACTGACTCAGGTACTTTTCAATGTCCGATCGAGGATGAACAATTGTTTTGGGAGTGGAGAATGTGATGACCCAAAAGGTCATCTCTTGTTTTAGAATCCAATTTTGTGTTTCGAGGCCTTGAAAATATCATTTTATCTCTCCTCAATTTACGTATGCAGTGCGGGCACGTATCTGGAAAGCCGCATTTGTGAAAAACTTAAGAAAAGATGATTTTTTACTTAAAAAGATTATTTTAGTTGACTTTGGTCAACATTTTGGATAAAAGGATCCGGACCCGTGTTCCAACGGTCTAAGAGGATCCATAGTAAAATATGGGACTTGGGCATATGATCGAAATTGAATTCCGAGGTCCCTAGCCTAAGAAATGAATTTTTGAAAAAAATTATTAACTCAAAATATAATGGTTTTTGGAAATTTAATAATGTTTGGTATTGATGGTATCGGTCTTGTATTTTGGTTTCGGATCCCGGTGCAGGTGCATTATAATATTTAAACTTTATCTGTAAAATTTGGTTAAAAACGAAAGTAATTTGATGTGATTCGGACCTTTGGTTGAGAAATAGGAGTTTTGAACTATCTAGAAAAAATTTCATAAGTTATGGTGTTGAATTCATAGTTCTAGATGTTATTTTGACGATTTGATCACGCGAAAAAGTTCGTATGATGTTTTAAGGCTTGTGTGCATGTTTAGTTTGGACCCCCGAGGGCTCAGCGAGTTTTTGACAGGCTGCGGAGTGTTTTGAGACTTAATGAATTTGCGGGTGTGTTGAAGATCTGCAAAATTCACAATTGCGATTTCTGGCTCGTAACTGAGCACCACATTTGCTAAGAATCTTCTTATTTGCGATGATTAGACTGAGAGGGGACCTTCGAAGTTGCGAAATTCATCGTCGCAGTTGCGACCCGAACAATGGCCGCTTTTGCGAACAAATGTTCATATTTGCAAAGACAGTAGGACAGGCCAAGCTTCACATTTGCAAAACATTGGTCGCATCTGCGAGTTCGCATTTGCGAACCTGTGATCGCAAACGCGACACCTGCTATTGTTCAAAACACAACTTAAACGGGATTTTCAACTCATTTCTCAAATTTTCAAACCCTAAGCTTCAAGAGGCAATTTTCTAAAGCGAAGTTCTTCCCCAAATCATAGGCAAACGATTTCTAACTCATTTCTTTCAATCTATTTCATCTTTTTGCAAGATTCCATCACAAAAACTAGGATTTTCATGGGAAAATTGGGTTCTTTGTGTAGAATTTAGGAATTTTATAATTTGGGGATTTGGACCTCAATTTGAGGTTGGATTCCAAAACCAATTGTATATCCAGGCTTGGGGGTGAATGGGTAATCTGGGTTTGGTCCGAACTTCGGGTTTTTACCAAATACGGCCGAGGTCGATTTTTGATTTTTTGGAAAAATGTTGGAATATCTATGATTAAGCATAGGAACTGGTTTCTTTAGAGTTTATTGATGTTATTAAGTTAATTATGGCTAGATACAAGTGAATTGGTGGTGGAATCGAGAGTTAATGCAGTGATTGAGATTTGAAATACTCGTTGGCTTGAGATAAATATTTGGCCTAACATTGACTTGAGGGTTTAAAGATCCCCGACTTATTTGCTATGTGCAATTACATGTGTATGGCATATAGGTGAGGTGACGAGTACCTATGTGCCACCAAGTTATCATTTTAGCATGTTCCCTTACCCGTTTCCTAATATATTGTTTCTTGTCTTAATTGTAATTTGCTCATAAATGTTTCCATGTCTGATTGCTTCTTGTTAACTGTTGTTTTCTCTATGGAAGTATTGTCTGTTTCGTGGTTTCATTTTATTATCTTGTCAGATTATGTTGGTTATTGGTGCTTTATAGTACACTTGGATTTGGCCTTGCTGTGTAGTGTAACTAGTGAAGTTTTACAGTTGTAGTGATATTGTGCTGGTTAGAGAAATAAGTGTTGTGGAGGATTTGAGTTGATTAAAACACTTGTCGTTATCTTGTGATTGGTGTTGTTATATATATATATATATATATCAGCTTGCACGCCGCAACGGGAGGATTAAGGGTGAATGTGATTGCTTGGTGGGATCGGGTTGCGCGCCGCAACAAGGAGTAATAAGGGTGGACAGGTGGGATCGGGTTGCACGCTGCAATATGAGTAAAAAGAGTGATATATTGAGGAGTAATAAAGGTGAACTAGTGGGATCGGGTTGCACGCCGCAGTAAGGAGTAAATCAGGATGAACGCCGCATCAGTTGTTGATTATGTATTCATTTCTGCTAAGGTTCATTACAATGATGTTAAAACTTCCTTAAGGATTGGTTATAGCTGAATATTGGCAGAACAATTGGGTTCTGTATTTATCTAATGCAATTTCCGGTTATATCTGATTTTGTACTTCTTTTTCTGTTTAGTATAAACTGTTGTAGGTTATATATATGTTGTTATGCCCCACCGTAGCCTCATCACTACTTCGACGATGTTAGGCTTGAAACTTACCAGTATGTGGGGTCGAGTGTACTGATGTTACACTCTGCAGTTCCTGTGCAGATTTCGAAGCTAGTGCAAGCATCCGCAATCCCTGGCATCCCCTTCCATCTTTACTTCATTTCTATTTTATTTAATTTCGAGACAGATGTATTCTTTTCTTTTAGACCAGTATTTGTAGTAATCTGTAGAAAGTTCTTGAGTTGTGACACCAGTTTCTGGGTGGTATCTATTTCGGATTTCGTATTTAATATAAAGATGATCTTTTAAACTGTGTAATTCTGATTTTATTTCCGTTGATTTACTTTTGTTAAGTTTTAATTATTAAAAGATGATGGAAAATGGTGAAATGTTCTATAACATTGGCTTACCTAGCAAGTACTATATTAGGCGCCATCACGATTCCGATGGTGGAAAATTCGGGTCGTGACAAATAACTAACTTCTTATTTCCACATTTTCCCAAAAAATCATTGGCGATTTTTCACTTGAAGACAAAGACAACACCAAGTTTGCAATTTTTGAGTTTATATGCAGTTACGATGCTTGATTTTGAATCTTGATAAACTTGGTATTAGAGTTCTAAGATTAAAGTTATGTGAGTCAAGGAACAATGTCTTAGTAGAGTCTCGTTTATGGATGTATTGAATCTCATACGTATAAGCGAGTAGCACAGAGGCATTTACGAAAGTTTCCCGTTCTTTGATTCTTCCTTGTGCTATAGAACTTGATGCAAGGTACATGATATCCTTAGTTTCTGTTGGAGACTTTAAGCCATTTGGCTTTAAAGTAGAAGAAGTGTGAATTGGAAATGGAGGGAAATAAAATGGAGGGAAAATGAAAATTTGAAGAAGTGAATTTTGTCTTGCACTTTGTCCCTCATTGGTGAGGGACAACCACATTTGTGTGCTTATATATAGAATCACTTCTTTAAGCTCTTAAAAGTTGTTGAAGAGAATGAACCCTCGCGCCGTCGTCGTCGCTCGCTCGGCTCGGCTTCGGCTTTGGCTTTGGCTTTGGATTTGGATTTGGATTTGGATTTGGATTTGGATTTGGATTTGTCAAATGATCGATCGATAAGACTATTTTTGGACAAAATTTATTTAATTATTCAATAATTAATGAAATACCAAATCACTACTGAAAGTACGCCAGAACTCTGCTGAAAATTTCAGAGAACCTAGATGGCTGCGTTTCTGCTGCGATCGCGGTAGAACCGCGGCAGTGAGGTTCAGAAAGGCTCTCTGGCCGCGGTTCCACCGCGATTGCGGTAGAACCACGACAGGCCACGAATTTTCTGAAAAGGCACCTTTTCAAGACACCTCTTCTGATATTTGCCTATAAATTATGAGGCAAGGCTGCATCTTGAATATATACGAAATATACTTAAGAACAACTTTCTTTCTGAATATATTGCATCATACTTCGCAATATCTCTCTCTCAAATTCGTAAGTGTGATTTTGCTCCGTTTTTGAGTTCGTTGGAATCCTGCAGCTTGTATTGCCACTGTTGTAGGAAGGTTTATTCCGTTTTATCCTGGGAGGATTTAATCCATTACCTTGGTAACGTGTGAGGGGATTAAAATTCCTTAAGGACACATAAGGAAATTGTGGACTCGGAAATTTCTCATTCTTCTACCTTTCTTTATTCTCTAACAGTTTATTTTTAACACAGTGACGCTAACAAGCTTAAGGAATCTTATAAAACATTTTTGTGTTGATTATTAAACTGGTTTCTTTATATTTTATTGGAGACTAAAGCCTTGTTTCTTTCTATTCCATTAATTGTTTCTGTCCGGTTTAAAGTACATAAAAACTTTGCCGGAATAATAAACGTACGGGTTTGAAGTATATAAAAACTTCACCATTGTTA
>MU716732.1:18228-31043 GCA_026770625.1 Nicotiana glauca | reverse complement strand
TCATGGCTGAAAATACTCCGGATGATGAACGACTTGTTGTAACTGAAGCATGGAAACATTCCGATTTCTTGTGCAAAAATTACATTTTGAGTTGTTTGGAAGATGGCTTGTACAATGTCTATAGTGTCATGGAAACTTAAAAAGCGTTATGGAATGCACTTGAGAAGAAGTACAAGACTGAGGATGCCGGACTTAAGAAGTTCGTGGCTGCAAGGTTCCTGGATTTCAAGATGATTGACACTAGGTCGGTCATAACTCAAGTCCAAGAACTACAAGTCATTGTACATGACCTCCTTGCTGAAGGTATGACCCAAATCAATAATTTTATTAATAAGATTTATCTTATTATTAATCCTGAATTTGTTATTGAAGGTATGGTCATAAATAAGGCCTTTCAAGTCGCTGCTTTCATTGAGAAGCTACCGCCGTTGTGGAAGGATTTTAAGAACTATGTTAAACACAAACGGAAGGAAATGACTCTAGAAGACTTGATTGTTCGTTTGAGGATAGAAGAGGACAACAAAAATGCTGAAAAGAAGTCACGTGGAAACTCGACAATTGTGGGGGCAAACATTGTTGAGGAGGCACCACAAAATAAGAAGAGGAAGAAAGCTTCTGGACCAAAGAATTACCCAAGCAAGAAAGAGTTCAAGGGTAATTGCCACAATTGTGGAAAAACTGGTCATAAGGCAGTAGATTGTCGTGCGCCAAAGAATGATAAGAAGAAAAAGAATCAAGCCAACATGGTTGAAGATGAAATGGAAGACTTGTGTGCCATGTTGTCTGAATGCAACTTGGTAGAAAATCCGAAAGAATGGTGGATAGATTCTGGAGCCACCCGCCATGTTTGTGCTAACAAAGAATTATTTCTTCTTATGCCCCTGCAGGTCCCGACGAGACAATCCTCATGGGAAATTCATCTACGGCCAAAATTGAATGAATTGGCAAGATTGTGTTGAAGATGACGTCGGGAAAAATAGTGACTCTAAATCAAGTCCTCCATGTTCCAGAAATTTGCAAGAATCTTGTGTCTACCTCACTTCTTGTCAAGAATGGATTCAAATGTATTTTTGTTTCTAATAGTGTTGTACTAAGTAAGAACGATTTGTATGTAGGAAAAGGTTACCTAAATGAGGGCCTTTTTAAGCTAAATGTAATAGCAGTTCCTATCAATAAAGTGAATGCTTCTTCTTACTTGCTTGAGTCAAACACTTTATGGCATTCGCGTTTAGGTCACGTAAACTTCAAAACATTGCGAAAGATGATAAATCTAGAAGTATTGCCAAAATTTGATTGCATCAATTCCAAATGTCAAATATGTGTGGAATCAAAGTATGCTAAGCATCCTTATAAGTCCGTTGAAAGGAATTCAAGTCCTTTAGACTTAATTCACACAGATATTTGCGACATGAAGTCAACACCATCTCGCGGTGGGAAAAAGTATTTTATTACTTTTATTGACGATAGCACGAGATACTGCTATGTTTATTTACTTAATAGTAAAGATGAGGCAATTGATGCTTTCAAGCAATACAAGAGTGAAGTTGAAACGCAACTAAACAAAAAGATCAAAATGATAAGAAGTGATAGGGGTGGCAAATATGAATCTCCTTTTGAAGAAATATGTTTGGAAAATGGCATTATTCACCAAACAACTGCCCCTTACTCTCCAAAATCTAATGGAATTGCGGAGAGAAAGAATCGAACATTGAAAGAGATGATGAATGCGTTGTTGATAAGTTCTGGTTTACCACAGAACTTGTGGGGGGAAGCTATACTTACAGCTAACCGAATAATCAACCGTGTACCTCATAGTAAAACACAGTCCATTCCTTATGAGAAGTGGAAAGGAAGGAAGCCTAGCTTGAAATACTTCAAAGTGTGGGGGTGTTTAGCTAAGGTACAAGTTCTTAAACCTAAAAGGGTTAAGATAGGTCCAAAAACGGTTGATTGTGTGTTTATTGGATATGTAACCAATAGCAAGGCATATCGGTTTCTGGTTCATAAATCAGAAAATCCTGAGATTCACATTAATACGATAATAGAATCAGATAATGCTGAATTCTTTGAAACTATTTTTCCATATAAAAAGGAAAGTGAAGTGACCTGCCAAAAGTCAAAACGACTTCGGGAGGAAATAATAGATGGTATGCCTAATGAAGAAAATCCGAGAAGGAGTAAACGTCAAAGGACATCTACTTCATTCGGTCCAGATTTTCTGACTTTTCTGTTAGAAAATGAGCCTCGTACCTTCAAGGAAGCAATGTCTTCATCAGAGGCACAATATTGGAAAGAAGCTGTCAATAGTGAAATAGAATCCATATTGAGCAACCATACTTGGGAATTGGTTGATCTTCCTCCAGGTAACAAAACGTTGGGTTCTAAATGGATTTTCAAGAAGAAAATGAAAGACGATGGTACTATTGACAAATACAAGGCAAGACTTGTTGTCAAAGGATTTAGACAACGAGAAGGTCTTGACTATTTTGACACATACTCGCCGGTAACAAGAATTACATCCATTCGGATGCTAATAGCGTTAGCCGCCTTGTATGATCTTCAAATCCATCAAATGGATGTAAAAACAGCCTTCTTAAATGGTGATTTAGAGGAAGAAATCTACATGGACCAACCCGAGGGGTTTGTGGTTCCGGGAAAAGAAAAGAAGGTGTGTCGACTTGTTAAGTCTCTTTATGGACTAAAACAAGCACCCAAGCAATGGCATGCGAAATTTGACCAAACAATGTTGTCAAATGGCTTTAAGATTAATGAATGTGATAAATGTGTTTACATTAAGAACGTTCCAAATCATATAGTCATTGTTTGCTTATATGTTGATGATATGCTAATAATGAGCAAAGACATTGCCGACATTCAAGCTACTAAGCGCATGCTTGCTAGTAAGTTTGATATGAAAGACTTAGGAGTTGCCGATGTAATTCTAGGAATTAAAATCAAGAGGACTCCTCAAGGTCTAGCTTTGTCTCAATCACATTACGTGAAAATGGTACTTGAAAAATTCAAACATTTGGAATTTAGAAGTGCAAGGACTCCAATTGACTTAAACCATCATCTTATGAAGAATAAAGGTGAAAGTACATCTCAATTGGAGTATGCTCGTGTGTTGGAAAGCTTAATGTACATCATGAACTGTACACGACCTGATATAGCTTGTGCGATAAGTAAACTTAGTCGATTCACAAGTAATCCCAACAAACATCACTGGGTGGCAATGAAACGAGTTCTGGGATACTTGGAGTATACTCAAGACTACGCTTTGCACTACAATAAATATCCTGCAGTTATCGAAGGATATAGTGATGCAAATTGGATAACCGGCTCAACAGAAACAAAGTCCACAAGTGGATATGTGTTTACTGTTGGTGGAGGAGCAGTATCTTGGAAGTCTTCTAAACAGACGTGTATTGCTCGCTCTACAATGGAATCAGAGTTTATAGCATTGGATAAAGCCGGTGAAGAAGCTGAATGGCTTCGGAATTTTTTAGAAGACATTCCGTTCTGGCCAAAACCTTTGGCTCCTATTTGCATACATTGCGATAGTGAGGCTGCAATAGGACGGGCAGGGAGCGTTATGTATAACGGAAAGTCTCGTCATATACGACGAAGACATAATACCGTTAGACAACTACTTTCTAGTGGAATTATCACTATTGATTATGTAAGATCAAAGGATAATGTTGCGGATCCGCTTACAAAAGGCTTAACTAGAGAGGGAGTTGAGAAATCATCTAAGGGAATGGGACTATGGCCGAGGACAAGTCAACATGGCGGTAACTCTACCTAGAATTTTGGATGTTCCGAGATCTAGGTTCAAGGAGCTCAAACAAAGTTGTGATTGACCGGTTCAACATTGTCAAAATAATATCTTTGGTCCATTCTCATGATGAAGACAATGTTCAGTAACAAGGATAGAACTTTACATGTTCTTTAATGATTACCTAAGTTTGATGAGGTATTTATCAAATAGTGTCAATCTAAAGGATTACACGTTTAGGAATCACCTATGTAAGTGTGAAGTGAAAGCCGCTTCAATGAGAATTCTGTAAGGCCAATTCTCTATGCACTTTTGAGACCAGGCGGTGTTCATGGCTGAAACGAACACAACAATGAGAACTACAAGATGATTAAGGGTTGATTGTGTGACATATGGTTGTCTAGGTATACACTAAAGTTCGACGGTTCAAAGATATCAAATCTACCGATTGACCGAGTATATCCGACATATGTTCACTACGGAAAGTTCAAAGGGAAACCTACTTATCCAGATGCGATTAATCCTTACTTGCAAAATCACATAGCTTTCATCTATGATCTTTCTTGATACAGTCATTCCCATTCATGTGGGGGATTGTTGGAGACTTTAAGCCATTTGGCTTTAAATTAGAAGAAGTGTGAATTGAAAATGGAGGGAAATAAAATGGAGGGAAAATGAAAATTTGAAGAAGTGAATTTTGTCTTGCACTTTGTCCCTCATTGGTGAGGGACAACCACATTTGTGTGCTTATATATAGAATCACTTCTTAAAGCTCTTAAAAGGAGTTGAAGAGAATGAACCCTCGCGCCGTCATCGTCGCTCGCTCGGCTCGGCTCGGCTTCGGCTTTANAGAACTCTGCTGAAAATTTCAGAGAACCTCGCTGGCCGCGTTTCTGCCACGATCGCGGTAGAACCGCGGTAGTGAGGTTCAGAAAGGCTCTCTGGCCGCGGTTCCACCGCGACCGCGGTAGAACCGCGGCAGGCCGCGAATTTTCTGAAAAGGCACCTTTTCAAGACACCTCTTGTGATATTTGCCTATAAATTGTGAGGCAAGGCTGCATCTTGAATATATACAAAATACACTTAAGAACAACTCACCTCTTCTGATATTTGCCTATAAATTGTGAGGCAAGGCTGCATCTTAAATGTATACGAAATACACTTAAGAATAACTTTCTTTCTGAATATATTGCATTCTACTTCGCAATATCTCTCTCTCAAATTCGTAAGTGTGATTTTGCTCCGTTTTTGAGTTCGTTGGAATCCTGCAGCTTGTATTGCCACTGTTGCAGGAAGGTTTATTCCATTTTATCCTGGGAGGATTTAATCCATTACCTTGGAAACATGTGAGGGGATTAAAATTCCTTAAGGACACACAAAGAAATTGTGGACTCGGAAATTTCTCATTCTTCTACCTTTCTTTATTTTCTAACAGTTTATTTTTAACACAGTGACGCTAACAGTTTCCACCTACGCAAGGGAACACGTTCATCTGATCAAGTCCTAGTAGTTAATGATACATATTAATTTTAATTCCATAGACACATGTGTTAGGTTAACTTGAATAAGGACCCAAAATATTTTTATGAGAAATATTAACCCTATTAACCAATAAACCAGATAAATTAATTAGTCAATTTATGTGAAAACCTCAATAGGATTGATAGCTGACTCATATATATTAATTCTAATTCCATCGACATATATATATTAGGTTAGCTTGAATAAGGACTCAAAAATATTCTTATGAGAAATATTAACCCTATTAACCAAATTAATTAGTCAATTTATATGCAAAACTCAACAGGATTGTTAGCTGACTTATAGCACTGAAATATTATTTCTTACTGAATTTAGTCTCTAAGTTTGCCTACTTGTCTTCCTTAATTGCTTTATTTTAGTATTTTATATTATTTGTAGTTATTTAAAATCATCAACTTGAGAAACCGTTTGAATAAATAATTTATTTTAGTTTAATTTAGTTGATAGCTAATAACAAGTACGATACTCTACGTACTTATCACTTTATTACTTGTCGACCGTGCATACTTGCGAGTACATTGGCTGCAAAATTGGTCATACAATTCAACACTAAATATCGTAGAACTTTTCTTAAAACTTACAGCATCCCTGCATCGTTATTTCAACAGTTCAACAGAACTATTAATTATTTAGAAAACAAAAACTTTCACTACATGATTGACATCGTGAAGGTGAGCGATAGCGGCTCCTGTTTGCATATCAGAAAAGATAGGCATCACGTCCCTTGATGACCGGCGTTTGTGACATGTCCTACTTAGGAGAATTTCTTCCGAAGATCTTCAATCACCATCTTATTCAATTTAAAGGCTTTGGCAAGATAATCATCGTTAATAGGAAGATCAGAAGCAAAGATTGAACTAGGAACAATGGCAGTAAAATAATTTGCGCCATTGAAAACCTGGATTACTGATGCAGTAGTGTTTCCCACAGCATACTGAAAGTGAATATGACCTTGTGGAAAAACAAACACATCACCAGCATTCAAGATTTTGGAAACGAGTTGAGTCTTTTGAAAGTTACATGGACAAGGAACAAGAAAAAAGTTATCGAACAATATTTAAGCAAATCAATCAATACAAAATAAGAGGTAAATCGTAGCCAATCATCATTAATGCCGAATCATAAGATAAAGCAACAAGATAGGAGATTTAATTGGGATAACATTTGAGAAGCTTTATTGATCAAAGAAACCGACCCTGCCTCTCCTTGGAGAGGTTAAGGAAATTACAGTTCATCTATCATCTTCCAGAGCTTTTTAGAAATGAGTGATGTTCTTTTCTTTTTGGAGAGAGAGAATTATGGAGAAGCCCCCCCTCGGTCTAATTCTTCCTTCCTCTATTTATAGTCGAAGGCCTCGCCTCACCACACCCTGTCTTGGTCGACCAGGTCGAGGAAGTGACGCTCCCCTCATGGGAGAAGGACTCCGACCTCGACGCTTACTTCGTAACTGGTACGGATTGGGCAAGGTCGAGTTCATTAGCTGTCACTTAACAAATAGATATTAGAGACGGAGTTGCCACCACAATGGTCAAGTAGTCAGATTTTTAACCAATACAGTTAGTCCCTCCGTCTGTCGAGGTCGTATTCTACCGATCTCATGGACACACTATGTTTACGATATCATCATATGACGATTGATAAATGAAGTACCGCTTCGTACGAATATTCATAATGGCGTATGTTCCCGAGGAACTGAATCGTTTTTCGCGCTTATCGGATCTTAATGGCGATCGTTGGTTTTCGTGCTCAGAGCATTCGTGCCCTATAAATTGGATGAGCCTTGCCCTTTGTCTTTCACATTTTTCTTTTTGCATGTCTTCGAGAGGATTTCCAAAATATTTATCCTTTTATCAATCTTAACTTTTTCTTTGCTTCATCTCTCTTAGCATTCTTCTTGTTTTCCTATCTTTCTGGTAGAACTCCTTCCTCTTTCTTCAGGTTGACAATTGCAGGAACTTCTTCTTACAATAATCTTCCGGCCATCCCGCCGGCGGATGAGGACCACGCTCTGACAGGCGGGGATTTAGACCCGTTGGAGAACGAAGATGTCCCTTAAGTGGATGAAATTTTGTTCAATACGGGAAGGGTGGTGGA
The DNA here is from genome assembly GCA_026770625.1 of Nicotiana glauca. Taxonomy (NCBI): domain Eukaryota; kingdom Viridiplantae; phylum Streptophyta; class Magnoliopsida; order Solanales; family Solanaceae; genus Nicotiana; species Nicotiana glauca. The sequence continues at coordinate 23,632 of MU716732.1, read as the reverse complement.
AGACTTCAGCGCCGATAGGGGTAGGGAGCATTCGGATATCAAATCCCTGATGGGGGAAGCTGGGATAAAGGAGCTGAGAGAGCGATGGGGCATTCCCAGGTACGTTGAGATAGTGCCCACCACGAAAGATGACAGGGTGCAGATAGACCATGCTGTGTACTGCTTGTTCTACGCCTATCCCTTCCTTGTGGGGTATACATTGTCACTCCCGATGTTGGTGGTCGACTTCTGTCGTCACTACGAGGTATGTCCCGCCCAGATTTCTTCTTACTTGTATAAGCTTTTCCTCATGTTCATCAAATACGCGGAGCTAGCAGGTCGCGAGGTCACCCTGAGGCATTTGCTTAGCCTGTTCGCCTCCCAAAGGATCTGGGGTACTATGATCCACGTGCGTCCTTGTGGGTCGATAGGCTTGGTGGTCGAGATGGACGACAGGACCAACCACCACTTTTCTGATAATTTTTTCTTTGTGCGGATCGAGCGGTGTGGAATTTTGCTCGTAAGTCTTTGCCCTTGGTTGACGAAGTTCATTTCTGTTTTACTCTCCTTATGCCTTGTGTTACATACAGACTTATTTTTTATGTTTTGTAGTTGAGAAGATACTGTCGCCTCCCTTGGAGGGGATTCGTGAATAGGTCGATGTCGTCATGCCCCCACACAGCGGGGATTCGTACGTGGGCGTCGTTTCATCTGAAGTTCGGACGTAGGCCCCTTACGGGTGAGATTGCCTCCTTACTTTCTGATCTCTCCTTCATCTATTTCTTACTTTTCAAGCTTCGTTTGCTGTGATTAGTGAGGGTTCATAGAGTCAGGGCCCCTCATTTGGCACTTCGTCGATCGGTTGTGGCCGCTCAGATGAGTGCAGCATCTATGGCTCAACCTTTGTCGAGGGCAGCGTCCGTGGAATCAGTGGCTTTCAATAGTCCGACCCAAGCCGCACCTCAGGATAAAGACCCATCTGGTACAATCCGTTCTCGAGCTGAATCGCCGTCGACCGATGAAGATACGGACCGTTGAAGAGGCGGAGAGTGGGTTTCGAGATGGCTCCCCCGATGTTAACTTGGATTCTCCCCCAGCGGTCCCAGAGGGAGGTGTTGCTGCAGAGTCTGCTACCGAAGGGGAGCAGACGGTCGGTACTGCTCCCGCTACACAGATCCTGGAGGACTTTGCTGCTGTTGTGCCCCATCGAAAAATCTCTGCTGCGGATGTCGCAGGGCATCTAGATATGGTGGCGTATCAATCCTTGGGCACTACTGTCATGACCTTGGGTGAACTGCCATCATCCTCGGTAGGTCGTGCCACATCGTCAGCATCGGAGAGGGGGGAGAATGTGACGGTTGACGAGTATGAGTCTGAGTCTGACTTGGACCCCGATGACGTTAGAATGTTCGAGGAGGGCATTACTCATTCAGTGGTCAATGCGGAGGGGTCAACCCGCCTTGTTGAGGATCCTGCCGACATGAACTTGTTAGCCCAAAGGGGCGAGTTGGTGGAGCAATTCAGCCTGCTGTGTTCTGAGGCTGAGAATGAGTCCCTGAGGGAGGTTCCAGACGTCGTGGTGATGGAAGAGGTGGCCGTGATGGGCTTACGGGTATGTTATATCAGACTTTTAGTTTATCAGTCCTTTATTTCGGAGTAGGCATTTGTCTAACTGTTCTTTTTGTTTTGCAGTCGTACATGCTAGAAGTGGAGAATATTCGTAGGGCCAACGTTCAGTCGAGGATCTTTTTGCAGGTGTTGGGGAAATACAGTCACTATCACAACAGGTGTCGCGAGCTGCATGAGCAGTTAAGGAATGATCCTCGCAATCGAGCGTTGGGCGAGGAGTTGGAGAGGATGGACCGTGAGCTATTGTAGGTGCTCTGCAGTAGGAGTGAGCTCGAGGAGCGAATCCGCCTCAAGGATAAAGAACTCGAGGTGGGAAGAGGGGTCGCCGTAGAGTGCGAGTATCTGCAAGGCAAAGTGCGAGTTCTGCAGCTGGAGATGGAGTAGAGCCGGGCCAGAGCTGAGGAGGTCGACGCTGAGTGGAGAGCGAAGTTGGCTGCCCAGCAGGGTAAGGTCACCGATTTGGAGCGTGCGGAGAGGGATGCATCAATGAGGGCGGTGGCCCTCAAGGCGGCAGTTCATGTTCAGGAGTCACAGCGAGAGCCAGAGAGCCCTACTGCGGCCCTAGGGAGGCGAGGCTTGAGCAGCGAATCGGCGAGATTGATCAGGAGGCCCACGATTTGTCGGATTGGGCTGCGGTCATAGAGGAGGAGAACCGGCACTTGAGGGCCTCGACTGGACCGTCTCTTGCTGCCACTCCCCACCAAGCTCATGAGCTCTAGGTTTATGCCGAAGCTCAGCTCGACATTTTTAAGAACCTGTTGGAGGAGGGCATTGTATCTGAGGAAGTTGTTGAGGTAGCACGCCAAAAAGCTCGTAAAGCCTGAGCCGGCTGTGGATATGATATGGCGACGCCCGAAGCCAATGGTGGCGTAAGTGGTGGTGATGATGATGGCCCTTATGGAGGTGATAATAGTGATGGCCGTATTGGTGCCGAGTGAAAAATAATTTTGTTTGCCTGTGTTGGTCTGTTTCCATTGGTTACGCCGATAGGCGTTTATTTGTTTGTTATTTTCTTCTTCGTACATTTTACTTTTTCGGTTGATTTGGACCGGATGTGAGCGGCGGTGGCCCGCATTTCTGGTTCTATTAATAAAGAATTCTTTTTCATTATTTGCCTTTTGACAGAGTGTTCTTTATCGATATGTGACCTGGTTGCAGGCGACGGACGGCTTTCTTAGTTTGGATGAGGTCGATCTGTAATAATTTGATGGCGAAGGCACTTAGCCAGAGACCTAGTTCGAGCGAGTTCGAACTATAATACTTTGATGGTGAAGGCACATAGCCTAAGACCTAGTTTGAGCGAGGTCGAACTATAAAATATTGATGGCGAAGGTACATAGCCTGAGACCTAGTTCGAGCGAGGTCGAACTATAATACTTTGATGTTCAAGGCACATAACATGAGTCCGAGTTCGAGCGAGATCGAACTGGAGTCCCACTTCGAGCGAGGTCGAACTGCGATACTTTGATGGCGAAGGCACAAGGTCTAAGACCAAGTTTGAGCGAGATCGAACTACAATACTTTGATGGCGAAGGTACATAGCCTGAGACCTAGTTCGAGCGAGTTCGAACTATAATACTTTGATGACGAAGGCACATAGCCTGAAACCTAGTTCGAGCGAGGTCGAACTATAATACTATGATGGCGAAGGCACATAGCCTAAGATCTAGTTCGAGCGAGGTCCCTATAATACTTTAATGGCGAAGGCACATAGCCTAAGAGATAGTTCGAGCAAGGTCGAACTATAATAATTTGATGGCAAAGGCACATAGCTTGAGACCTAGTTCGAGCGAGGTCGAACTATAATACTTTGATTGCGAAGGCACATAGCCTGAGACCTACTTCGAGTGAGGTCGAACTAAAATACTTTGATGGCGAAGGCACATAGCCTGAATCCCGATTCCAACGAGGTCGAACTGCGATACTTTGGTGGCGAAGGCACATAGCCTGAGTCCCAGTTTGAGCGAGGTCGAACAGCGATACTTTGGTGGCGAAGGCACATAGCCTGAGTCCCAGTTCGAGCGAAGGTCGAACTGCGATACTTTGATGGCAAAGGCACATGGCTTGAGACCTAGTTTGAACGAGGTCAAACTAAAATACTTTGATGGCGAAGGCACATGGCCTGAGACCTTCTTCGAGCGAGGTCGAACTATAATACTTTGAAGGCTAAGGCACATAGACTAAGACCTTGTTTGAGCGAGGTCAAACTATAATGCTTTGATGGCGAAGGCACACAGATTGAGAACTAGTTCGAGCGAGGTCGAATTATAATACTTTGATGGCTAAGGCATATAGCCTGAGACCTAGTTTGAGCGAGGTCACTAGAATACTTTGATGGCGAAGGCGCATAGCCTGAGACCTAGTTCGAGCCAGGTCGAGCTATTATACTTTGATGGTGAAGGCACATAGCCTGAGACCTAGTTTGAGCGAGCTCGAACTGTGATATTTTGATGGCGAAGGCACATGGCCTAAGACCTAGTTCGAGCGAGGTCGAACTATAATACTTTGATGGCAAAGGCACATAGCCTGAGACCTAGTTGGAGCGAGGTCGAACTGCGATATTTTGATGGCGAAGGCATATGGCCTAAGACCTAGTTTGAGCGAGGTCGAATTATAATACTTTGATGGCGAAGGCACATAGCCTGAGACCTAGTTCGAACTAGGTTGAACTATAATACATTGATGGAAAAGGTACATAGCCTGAGACATAGTTCAAGCGGGGTTGAACTATAATACTTTGATGGCGAAGGCACATAGCCTGAGACCTAGTTCGAGCGAGGTAGAACTATAATACTTTGATGGCGAAGGCACATAGCCTAAGACCTAGTTCGAGCGGGGTCGAACTATAATACTTTGATGGCGAAGGCACATAGCCTGAGACCTAGTTCGAGCGAGGTCGAACTATAATACTTTGATTGCGAAGGCACATAACCTGAATCCCTGTTCGAGTGAGGTCGAACTGAGATACTTTGATGGCGAAGGCACATGGCCTGAGACCTAGTTTGAGCGAGGTCGAACTATAATACTTCGATGGCAAACGCACATAGCCTGAGACCTAGTTCGAGCAAGGTCGAACTATAATACTTTGATGGCGAAGGCATATAGCCTGAGACCTAGTTCGAGCGAGGTCGAATTATAATACTTTGATGGCGAAGGCACATAGCTTGAGACCTAGTTCGAGCGAGGTAGAACTATAATACTTTGGTGGCGAACGCACTTAGCTTGAGTCCCAGTTCGAGCGAGGTCGAACTGCGATACTTTGATGGCGAAGGAACGTGGCATGAAGGTCATGTGTCGTATCTGTGTTACACTTGTCTGCTAGACCATGGCACTCTAATTGTTCCAGGATGATTTTTGATTTCTCGTTTGCCGTGCATTTGCACCGGTTTTCGGCCTGCCACGGCAGGGAGGGTGAGTGAGAGCTAAAGCGGGGGAAGGCTCCTCCATCTTCTCTGTTTGGCGCGCTTCCGTCGATTCTTGTTTCAGTCGAGTTATCCTCCTGGTGCTTCTTTTCTTTTTATCCGGGAAGAACGAAGAGTTTTCGCTAGGAAATCCCCACAAACGGTGTCAAATTGTTTGGCTTTAAAAGCTGTCGAACAATATTCAAGCAAATCAATCAATACACAAGAAGGGGTAAATCGTAGCCAATCATAATTAATACCGAATCATAAGATAAAGCAACGAGACAGAAGATTTAATGGGGATAACATTTGAGAAGCTTTATTGATCAAAGAAACCGACCCTGCTTAGCTTTCCTTGGAGAGGTTCAGGAAATTACAGTTCATCTATCATCTTC